>KV017186.1:0-37100 GCA_001598015.1 Dorcoceras hygrometricum
GCTTTTGGATTTCAGCTTCCAGGAAGTTTCTTGCTGCGTGATTTGAGCCAGGAGAAATCTGTTAGGTAAATTGAAGAGGAAAAGGTACGATTGAGCAGCCCCTTAGCAGTGGAGTGTGAACATGTCTATCTGTTCAGTGTTGTGATTTGCTGTTATGTGGCTTACGTGATTTTAGATGAATGAATTGTATGAATTCTGTTCTGTTTCACGTATTGTAAACTGTGTGCATTGAGCATTGAAATTGAATAACATTCATTGCATACATCTTGAGCCTGAATTGATAATTGTTTTAATTACCTGATTGGGTGCCACGTTGTGACTGGCCGACTGTTGAGTCGTGTCCGAAAAGTCCAACGCTATCGTCGGAGCGGTGACTACCGGATACGAGTGTCTACCGCCGAGCTGTGATGGGCTGACGGGCCCCGATGATCACGGACCGATGATTTCCACCGGCTGATTGGCTGTGTGTGGTATTGAGGCTTGATTTGAGTTGCCAGTTGATAGACTGGTCTAGCTATCCGATTTCTTGATAGCCCTCATGCATTCATAGCATTGATTTATAGCATGTTGCATGTTTATCTGCTTTGATAGCTCTTCGTACTGAGGCTTGACCTCGTACTTATTTTCTTGCTTTTGTTGTTTGAGTCTGTGTTACCCATTTGCAGGAGCATTAGGTAATCAAGCTGGGCCGAGTGGAAGTTCAGCTGGTCGATCCCCGCGTCCCTGAGTCCCAGTCTATATATGATATGTATTGAACCGGGGGATGCCCCGTGTTATCATGTATTGGGGGATTTTTATTTGGTTAAAATACTTGTTGTGTTTGGAGTTTGAGTCAACTCGTATTTTGTTATCGCTATTTTGAATGTATGATTTGAAGTTCAGGCCTATTGTATTTCAAAAATTTTTAAGCCCTAATTTTAAGCTTCCGTGTTTATGCGCTTATTATGTGTTAATTGTTAGTAATTAGCACGGGGCCTGACAGTTCCCTACCAATGAAACATGGTACTTTGCATCGCAGATACTAGTCTCAATCTCGGGCGGCCTTATCCTCATTTTGACGGCCCAATCGACTAGGAACATGTTCAGAATACACAGTGACTATTAGATGTGTTCCATGATAGCCGTCATACCCACTATCACATCTAACATACACTTTAGTGCATTCTAGGTCTTTACTCAACGCAATTGTTAATCATCATACAACACAATGAAAGTAAAGAATGCCACATAAATAAATGCGAATATCATATATAAAGATTGTCATATACAAGAGTCTATAAAACCCACATGCCACAAGTTGGCTAGTTGGGCATCTACTCTAACATTTAATGCTATGTACTTTCCTTGGAAAGATATACAAGAAACATTAAATGCTCATACTAACTCTAGATAAGCTATAAGGATAAGTACTATTGCGATTGCCATTCGAATTTGACATTGGATTAAGAAGTGTTGGAGTGCAATAATTGCCCCTGCTAGGTAGAGCGATCGAACCGTGGCGCTTGTGTTGCTATACGGTTTAAAAAGATTGGAGTTGCACCGTTACCACCAGCTATAGCTTTTGGTAAAGCGGCAGGCGCTCGGTCCTACAATTGGTATCACAATGAAATTCCTATGTTGTCTAAGGAAGAATATTACGTATGGAAGATAAGGAAGCAAGCCCATATTGCTGCTCACAATGATGATATGTGGGAAGTTATAACTAACGGACCACTAAAGATTATGAAGGCAAATCCAGCTTTTGCTATCACAGGTGGCGCTCCTGAATGGATAGTGAAGAGCAGAGCTGAATATACTACAGAAGATAAAAAGAAGGCCAACCTTGACAATGTAGCGAAGGACATCTTATATAAAACACTGGACAAAGACATGTTCAGTTACATTAAAACATGTGCTACTGCCAAGGAAATATGGGAGAAGCTCACCCAAATCTGCGAAGGCAATGATAGAAAAGTCTTTGTTGCAGAAGAAAGCAACAAACATTGGGGAGACTCAGATTCAGACTACACTTCAAGCAGTTCATCATCAAGTGATAACGAACAAGAAGAAGTCAACTGCTTGATGGCCAACGATTCCATGGAGGATGAGGTATTTGATTTTTCAAATATTAAATTCACACGAGAAGATCTCGTCTCTGCACTACACGAGATGGTAAATGAGTACAGGAAACTTTCTCAAACATTCGAGGAAGTCAAAGCTGAAAATAAAAGTTTGAAAAATAGTTCAGGTGAACCAAGTGTCTCTCAACTTGGGGAATCTGACAGTTTGAAAACTGAATTAAGTAAGCTAAAGACTGAGAATGAATTGTTGAGAATGAAGTCTGAAGAGCTCACATTCGAAAATGATCAATTAACTTATTTGGTGAGCTCCTGGACAAAATCCTCTGTTTCCCTGAATAAATTAAATGATAGCCAGAAGTCAATAAATGACAAATCTGGATTGGGTTTTAATTTCAGTGAAAGCTGTATTGGGGAAACTAGTACTCAGTCAAATCTGGAAGGTGGCAAGTTCAATGAAATGAATTTTGTCAAATCCAGTATGACACATGACATGGATGAATCGATTGAGCACAATGACCAGATTTCTGGGAAGATGAACCACGAAAGTAAGAATGGTTTTGAATATGTTAGACCCGAGAACAATAAGCCTAGTTGGCTAAGAAACAGACTTGTTAAAGTAAAAGCTCATTTCGAGACATCTGTTCCTAACCAACCAAGGCGTGGTTCTATGAAGGAGAAATCTGGTTGGAAGAAAGTTCATCCCCAACGAAATCTGAATGGTCAAACTGTCAAATCAAATCATAACAAATCTCACAATGTTTATGCACGCACCCTTGTGGACACACATACTAGGAGAACTGTCAAAGTGATTCAAGTATGGATCCCGAAAGGGTTAATCCAACCTGGACCCAAGTAAAATTGGGTACCAAAGTGTAAATTTCTTGTTTGCAGGAAAACAGGTACAAGGCGTCAACAGATGCCATCATATGGTATCTGTACACATCATAACATCAAACATCATTTTCGAACCCATCTTTCTTCCTTTTCATGTCTAAATCATTTCAAACATGAACTTTAAATATATCAATAACATACAGGCAAGCAGATCCATAAAAACACAATATATGCTTCAAATGGTGTAGCAAAGGATCAGCTTTTACTTGCCTTAAACAAAGCTTTACGACAACAGCTAATCCTGTAGAAATCCTCCCTTTGAGCAACGCACGAACTCTTCTGGAATTTCTTTGAAGAACACTTTAAAACTTTTCTTTGCAAATGATGAAAATCTTACTTTGAAAACAGGTTTTTATATGAAAGGTATTAGTGGCAAGCTACTTGTGAAATCAAGCATGACACACCTCTAAAATTTAGTAAAATTCCCTTCATATCATTTTAATTTGTAAAACACCAAACCTTCTCCTAAAGAAATCATTTCACCTCCTTAAAACATTTTCCAATAGATTTAAAATCCAGCTCGTGCATCGCTTCTTGGAGTCACCTGCTGGAACCAGCCGCAGCGGTTACAACTGCTTTAAAGATGAAATTCACCAGAAGAACTTTCCTGAACATGGAATCACTTAAACCCGACTGCTCAGTGTTTTATTTTTAAAAAAAACATCATCTTCTTTATCGAAGCACTCTGTAAAAGCTTTGAAACAGAAACATAACTTTGAACCCGTCATTATTTAATTTTCTTAAACATGTTTAAACATTAACATAACTTATCGTTAACATAAACAGGCAACAATCATGCATTGGAACAATATATATGCTTTAAAATGGCATAGAAAGAATCAGCCTTTACTTGCCTTTACTGTGAAACACAAGAGCAGCCGGTCTCAACAGGAGTTCTCCACAAGCACCACCACGAGCACCTTGAAGTTTTTAGAGAAAAAGAGGGAAATTTCTGGACAACAATGAAACTTTCTTGCTTACAAAAACAATCATATACGAGATATGATTGTAGTAGGTATTAACACTCGAGTAGGCATTGGATCCTAGCAACCCGTGTCCTTTTCAAAAGAATTTTTCAAATACTCCTTACCACTGTTTTGCATTTGAAAACTTTACCAAAATTTTTTAAAAGGAATTATTTTTGTCCAGCCGATGGCATTTCAAACCAAAAGCTGAAATATGCTCGAGTTTGTGCTCGGGCGACAGCTGCCAGGAAACCGTCCGCGTCATGCCTCAAAACAACAACTGAAAATCAACTTTTTAAAACAATTAAAATTAACTTAAGGCTGAAACTGCAATATCAAATAGACCCTTAAAATAGAAAATGCTCAAATATGTGGTCTTATGGATTTTTGGGGCGTTAGAGTGAGTATATTGATCTCTTTGTGATTATCTTCATAGATGATATTATGGTGTACTCGAGGAACTATAGAGAGCACAAGGAGAATCTGAGACTAGTATTGCAGACTCTGAGAGACTCGCAGTTGTATGCAAAGTTCACAAACTGTGAATTTTGGTTGAACAGGGTGATTTTTTTGGTCATGTCATTTTTGCGCAAGGTATTTCTATGGATTTTAGTAAGGTTGAGGCAGTTCTTAACTGTTAGTACCTAGGAATGTTTCGGAGATCCGTAGTTTCTTGGGTTTGGCTGGCTACTATAGGCGTTTCATTGAGGGATTTTCTTCAATAGCGAAGCCGATGACGCATTTGACCCAGAAGGATAGGAGATTCATCTGGACAGACGAGTGTGAGTCGAATTTTTAGTTTCTCAAGGAGAAGTTGACTACTACTCCTGTGTTAGCTTTACCTTTGGGTTCTAGAGGTTTTGTGGTATGCTTCGATGAGTGGTTTGGGATGAGTGTTGATGCAGAACGGGTGAGTGATAGCTTACGGATCTCGACAGTTGAAACCCTATAAGACCAGATATCACGTTCATGATTTGGAGTTGACAGCTACCGTTTTTGCCTTGAAGATTTGGCATCACTACCTGTATGGTGAGCAGTTTGTGGTGTACATCGACCAAAAAAGTTTTAAGTACATCTTCACTCGTTCGGATTTGAACATGAGGCAACGCCGTTGGATGGAGTTTCTCAAGGATTTCGACTATGAGATTCAGTATCAGCCTGGGTGGATGAACCTGGTGGCCGATTCTTTGAATAAGAAAGCCCAGCCGGTGATGCTAACATCTTTGAGTATCTCAAAAGTCTATGAGCATTTGGGGACTTCTGGATGGCATTTTCAGTCGGATGATCCGTACTTCGTAGTTTCTTATTTTCAGGTGGAACCACAGCTTGTAGCAGACATTAGAGCAGCACAAAGGACTGACCCCTATATCCATGAGTTGAGGTTAAAGGCCCAGAATGGTCAGTTGGATGATTTTACTGTTGCCTCTGATGGATGTCTGAGATTTTGTGGTAGACTAGTGGTTCCGAATCTGATAGACCTGAAAGAAACTCTCCTGAACGAGGCCCATTGCAGTCGTTATAGTGTTCATCCGGGTGAGAAGAAGATGTGTCTTGAAATCACACTATTGGTGGGAAGGCATGAGGAATGATATTTCGGGGTTTGTAGCACGATGCTTGAACTGTCAACAGGTCAAGGCCGAGAGGATGAATCCTGGAGGAATGCTATAGAGCTTAGAGGTGCCTCAGTGGAATTGGGAGAACATTTCCAAGGATTTTGTGAACCATTTTCCTCGATCGAACAGGGGAAGTGATGCGATTTGGGTGGTGATGGACAGGCTTTCTAAATCAACCCACTTCATTCCATATGACCTGAGGTGTTCCATGAAGAATATGGCAAGGTTGTACATAGATCATGTGGTTAGCTTGTATGGTGTGTTGGGATCGATAGTGTTTGATAGAGATCCAGTCACTTCCCGATTCTGGAAGAGTTTTCAAACAGATTTGGATTCAAGATTGGCCCTGGGTACAGCATATCACCCTCAGACAAATATGGCCAACCCGATAGGACCATTCAGACTTTAGAGGATATGCTGCAAGCTGTTGTGATGGATTTCAGTGGTGCTGGAAAGATCTTGGTCCCTAGTTGAGTTTATATAATAATAGCTACCAGGTAACCATTCGAAGATTTGTACGACAGGAAGTGCAGATCACCAATTTGTTGGGAAGAAGTTGGAGAGAAACAATTTTCTACCCCTGAATTTGTGCAGCATATGAAGGATCAGGTTGAGCTGATTTGAGGTAGGATGGAAGCTGCACAAGATCGTCAAGTTAGTTATGCTAACAAGAGGCGTATGTCTTTGGAATTTGAGGTTGGCAGTCGAGTATTTATGAAAGTTTCTCCTTTCAAGAGCATGATGAGATTCAGGCTCAAGGGTAAATTAGCTCCTAAATTCGTTGTCCCATTTGAAATTATTGAGAGGATTGGATCCTTGGCGTATCGTTTGCAATTACCTGCTGAGTTAGCAGCGATACATGATGTGTTTCATGTGTCCATTTTGAGGAAATATGAGCTAGATCCTTCCCATGTGCTATGGACCGATGAAGTTGAACTGGATCAAGCTTTGAGCTATGGTGAATATCCAGTGAAGATTCTGGATAGGAAGGAGAAACAACTGAGAAACAAGACTATTCCGTTGGTGATGGTCCAATGGACCAAGCATGGCAGGTAAGAGGCTACCTGGGAAGTTGAAGAAAAGATGAGACTGAAGTGGCCGCATCTGTTTGAGTATGCGCAGTATTGACCCAGTTAATCTTTCGCTGGTTGACTGGTGTTTTGAGTTGTTTTGTACTTTTGGTTAGTGGACCCTTGGATAGTATTTAGGTATGATGGATTGGTTTTTTGTTTCATTTCTGAATAGTTTCTGGTTTGTAAATATGGTTTAATTTTGAGGATGAAATCCATTTCTAGTTGGGGAGAATGTGAGAACTGGAATTATCGGATGAATAAACCAGAGCAGGTTAGTATTTAACCCAAGTAGACACTTCAGCTAGATAAGCTGCTGGTGAAACGACCAGCTTAGACGTGTGTTGGTCCAGATTTCGTTGCCAAGCTGGTTTTGCAAGATGTTAATGTTTCAGTGCGGATTATATTTGGTTTGAATCGTGGTTCTAAGCACTGATGGTTAGAGCTGATTGATGATTTATCAGTGGAGATGTTACAGCTTGAAGATTCAGATGGTTAGGATTCAGCCTTGTTGCAAGCTGGCTGAGATAACTGTTCAAAATCCAGCGTAAATTACCAGCTTAGAGGTTTGCTGGTGTGTTTCAAAGTTGAACCAATACCAGTTATGGTGTGAGCTGGTTGGACATATTGGTCCTGAGCTGGACTATTTTGTTGTGCTGGTTTGAGTCTGCCGCGAGCTGGTTTTTGTGGATACCATCTTAGAGGGATCAACGTTGGGATTTATGAGGGTATGTGTGAGCTGGACCCATCTTAGAGAAATGCTGGATGCTCTGAGCTGTGAGGATTGAGAAATTCGAATAGTGATTAATCAGTTTTACTTAGGATTAGTCACGAGGTTTTAGGGTTTTCGAATTTTAGATTTTGAGGAATTGGAGTTTAGCTGTTGGTATTTCAGTAGTAGTGTGATCAATTGTGAGCTATTACGTTATGAAGTCAGCAGTGAGTTGCATGAGCATTCAGCTGGAGAAGAATTTGTTGGCATTCTTTGTGCGGGCTTGAGATCAAACGAGATGACGCCACGTGTTGGTCAACCCTGAGGAGTTGACTGCTGATTTCTAACGCTAATCAGCCGTTGCCTTTACAAGGGAGTTGATTCAGTAGAGTGACCAGCTTCTGGTAGTGAGGCGACGCCGTTTTACCTTTGTTATAGGGTAATGAAACTACATCATTTTGATATTATTTTAGATTCAGCTGTTGGTTGTTTCGTGAGAGGTTTGTCTTCAGCTGTTGGAGCGCTGCGACGTCATTTTGATTAGTTGGTACGGCGTCGTTTTGATGTCTCGCTGTGTGGTGCAACGTTGATTGTATCTACTGATTCGATTGAAGGAAAACGCTGGTTTCAGTTGTAAGATCTCTACTGTAGCATTACCTGACGACTGGTTTAGGGGAACAACAGCTGTTGTATGGAGATTTATTTATGCAAGTGTTGAACAACACTTAGATTATTTTTCCACCCGATATTTGTTATCTTCATCTTCGAAACCCCCGATAGCTACTGTTCACCCGAAAATTTCTTTCCTCGATTTTTGTAAATTCCAACCGTTGTTTTTAATGAGATTGGTGGCGCTGGATTCGCCTTGTGTTGCTCTTTCGATTGCTACCCATTTGAGTCTGTAGTTCGACCTTGGAAAGGATCACGATGTAGCAGTGTTGTTCGATTTTATTCGCTAAGTGAAACCCGAGACTTCTTCAGATCTCTCTAGCTTTTGGGGAAGAATTTCCTGCTGTTATAAGCTTAGTATTTCCTGGTAGTACTTTGTTTAGAGGTAGAACCAGAGTTAGGTTCTTGGCCGTAGGGAAATTTTGTGTATAGGATCAGAATTGAGCTAAAATATGAGATGCCTTGTACAGATTTCAGCTTCAAGGAAGTGTCTGCTGTGTTGGGCGTAACCAGCGAGGGGCAGATTTGTGCAGGTTGAGTTGTATCGTGCCTTTGAGAAATCTGTTGAGGTAGATTGAAGCTGTGAGGTACGAATTGAGCAGTTCTAACAGCTTTGAACGTGGATATGGCTGTATTTCATGTTATGAAATCTGTTGAAGTGATTCTGTGATTTTACGTGGAACAGTTTGATGAATTGCATGAGTTATATATTCTGTTTTCGCGTATCACGGTTTGTTGCGACCATGAACATATTCTTAGTCCTTCGTAAGTACTTAAGAATATCCTTCACGGCCTTCCAATGCAATTGGCCGGGGTTGGCCTGGTAGCGGCTCGTGACACTCAGAGCATATGCGACGTCCGGTCTAGTTGAGATCATGCCATACATAATACTACCTATAGCCGAGGCATATGGTACACGTGCCATACTCTCTATCTCCTCATCAGTCTTTGGACACATAGACTTGGATAGAGCGACCCCGTGGCACATAGGTAGGTGTCCTCTCTTGGACTCCTCCATAGAGAACCTCTTAAGTACGGTATCGATGTAGGTAGCTTGGGTGAGTCCGAGCATCCGTTTAGATCTATGTTGGATCTGTGTGAACAGATCCAGAATGTGTTTTGAATTACACAAAACCTATTATTGTGTTATTGACAATTCTACGTAGTGTGCAGAACTTAAATAAGACAGGAGAAGAAATATATGTTGAAGGAGATATCAAGCAGAGGGAATCAATTAAAAGAGAAAAGAAAAGTCTTGAAGAGAGCAATCTGGAACGCTACAAAGAAGACTACTGTTGAACATATGAAGGATAAATCTGATCTCATTATGAAGCAGTGAAGAAAGTTACAAGAGATCAAATGAAGAGATGAAAGCTGGAAGATTTCTCAACCAGTAGAAATTTGGAAGTGATCGAATGAACACAGAAATCTGGAAGAAGAATTGAATGTGTCGTTTGATACAAAGGGAGACATCTGGTAAGAGGCAAAGAAAAGATAATGAGCAAGAGATGAAGTCTGATTCCAGATGTCATAAAAACCAGAAGTTGCAAAGCGCAAATATAAGGATAAAATCAGCAGAAGAAATATTTGCAAACAGATGTGCAAATATTTAGAAGATAAGTCGTTGAGCAAATAGAAAATCTGATGAAGAGCAAAGCTTGGAGAAATCTGTATCGCTCAAACAGAGAAGTCTGAAATATTAGATAGAAGAAATCTGTTCTGGAATGAATAGAAGAAGTCTGTTTTTGTTAACAGAAAGCGCAAGGAAAGAACGTCGTCGTTTCGGAGTTAGCGCTGGAATCTGGTGAAGAGTTTCAAACAGATTTGATTACGTGGACAACATTGCTTACGTAAGCAAATCTGATAGAAACTTTCGTGTGAAGTCTGAAATGTTAAAGAGAAGAAATCTGGTAAGATGAGAAGAGGAAAACAGATTTGATTACGTGGACAGAAATGCCACGTAAGCAAATCTGGTAGACAGAAACTTATGAATTCTAAATGAAGAACTGTGTGTCGCATTGCCTAACAGCAGCAGAAATCTGGTTATATTAAAGAAGGAGAACCAGGAAGAAATCAATACAAGTAAACATGAAAAACTGGAAGGGATCGACAAACAGAGAAATATGGCTGTATTGAAGAAAACAGAAATCTGGAGAAATACTGAGAAGAGCAAAAATAAGATGAAGTCTGGAAAACCGATAAAGAGAGGAATTCTTGAAGATAAGAAGCGTTGAAGTCTAAATACAAAGAAGTCGAAGAAACATTTATTGGTGAAAGCAGAAGAATCAAACGAGAAGAGTTAAAAGGAATCTGTTCAGTATAGGAGAAATCTGTTTTCGAATAGAAGAAATCTGGCTTGTGATTATTCTGATGTCATAGAAAGCTGGTAAATAAGAAGAGGTTCAAGAGGAACAGATTTGATTACGTCATCTTTACACGATGGACAGAAACGCTTACATAAGCAAATCTGGTTGACAGAATCTGATTTAGCAACTTGTGAAGTCTGAAGAAAAATAGGAGAGGTCTGAACTTGAAACTTATATGAAGTCTGATCACAAACGAATGGGAGATAAAATCTGGTATTATGTGATGAACAGTAGAGATCTGTTGTACAGTAGAAATCTGATTGGTTAGAAGAAGACGCAAACAAGAAATATTAGCGAAGAAGGCTGAAGTCTGATTGTGTTTTGTTGAAGCAACTTATGAGCAAGACGCGAAGAGGTGAAATCTGTTGAACAGTAGAAGATCGAAGAATCTGAATTCAAAGGAGAAAGTTGATTCAATAACAGAGGAAGGCGACAGAAACCAGAAATATTGAAGATGCGCTATGATGAGAAGTAACAGGAATCTGTTTACACAGCAAGAATTAAAGAAAGTTGTATGGAGAAATATGAATCGAAAAGAAATCTCAGAATGCGCAGCTAGAAAAAGTCTGAAACATGATGAAAAACAGAAATCTGGATTGAAGAAGGAAGAAATGATTTCTGTCTGGTTCAAAATGAAATATGATGAAGAAGAGAAGCAAAAGCAGTGGCTGCAAACATAGAATATCAACAGTGAAACAGAATATGGATATCAGCAACGTTGAGGATGAAGTATGAATTGGTGAAATCTGGATGTTGAGAATAGCATGGGAGTAAAACGATGTCATTTCATATATTCAGATCTCTCATTAGTAAAGCCTTCCAGATGTCAACGTTGGTCAACGAAATAGAGTGGCTACAAGATATCTGGTTGTATTATGAGGAAAAGTAGCTTGCACGTAGACATCACAAAGCAGCAACAAGTGTCCAAGGGAAATTCAGACCTCACGGAAGGAATTACTAAAAATGTACAAATAAGGGGAAACAGATTTCAGTGCTCTACAACAATAAAATACAGGAACCCATCTCTTATTATTTCAAAGAAGAATGCGAAGAAATATTTCGGGAAACAAATCTATGGAGAAGAAGATATACAGTGAAGGTTATACAAATTCCAGAATTACAAAAGAACGAATGTTAAAATCAGCAGAAGCAGATAACATTACAGAAGCTGTTGAAATGGAATCAACGCTCAAGATGGAAAGAATCAACGGCTGAAATAAAGTCGCGCTAATTGCCTCAATTCAAGGAAACAAGATTTGTACTATTCTGGGAAATAGTACAATTGACAGAGGAGCGTTGTACGAAAATGGAAAGAAGACAATTTAGCCTTAACAAGCGCAGAAGAGATTGGAATTTGTCTAACGGCCATTTTTGAATCAGAGTATATAAGGTGAAGAAATTAAAACAAAAAAAAGCTTCTTCACCAACACTATCTCTCGCATCTATTACTGGGATTTCTCACAAACTCCATTGAAAGAACAATCGAGTCCCAGTAACACATCTCGAAGAACATTCCTTTTGTTCTTAACAGATTTCATCTTCGAGATATATCTTCTGGTTTACATTTGTTAACTAATTTGATTGATTCAAAACCAGAAGATTACAGTACTCAATTGTATTAAACTCATTGTATATCCATAGTTGAGTCTGTAACGAGTTGCTGTGTGTAGAAATTCGAATAGCCAAGTCATTTGGTTTTCGCAGTGCATCTGCGTAGGTGATTGTATTGGAGGAGAGACGTCTGTTGCAGTAGTGCGTTGCTAGGAGTCCATACAGGTGCTGCTTGTGTGGTGGGTGTTTGCAGATTGCCTGTAACCATCAAAGTCTTCTAGTGGAATCCTTCCGAGGCGGAAGAAGGGGAGACGTAGGATATTGATATCCGAACTTCCAGAAACAAATTCTCGACTCTCTTTTACTTACGTGCATTACATTTATATTACTGTTCACTGTTCAATCGGTTTTATTCCGCACAAACTTGTTAACCGAGAAAACAGAAGTGACCGAGAGCCTCACAAATCTGGTAACACAGATTTGTGTTTAGCGTGACTTGTTAAAAACAGATTTTAAGGTCTTCGAAAATAAAAATCGAAGGAGTTCATTCAACCCCCCCCTTCTGAACTCCTATTACTTGTTTTGATCCTATTTTGGGACCATCAAGTGGTATCAGAGCCAAGGTCACGGGTTCGATTCCCATTGATTGCAAGGAGTGCAATTATTGGGAGGGGGATTGTTGGAGTGCAATAATTGCCCCTGCTAGGTAGAGCGATCGAACCGTGGCGCTTGTGTTGCTATACGGTTTAAAAAGATTGGAGTTGCACCGTTACCACCAGCTATAGCTTTTGGTAAAGCGGAAAGCGCTCGGTCCTACAAGAAGGCTATAGAAAGTTGGTTTTAATTGAAAAAAAGGAGAGGACAACGAGATGATGATCGAGAGAACATACAGAGAATAACACGAACAAGCATCAAGTTGTCCTCTTTTGAAAAGGAATAATCAAGCTTCCTGCTCATTCATCTTGATATATTCAATCTTCAGGATTGATACAGAGCAGCTAAACTTACTTGCTTTATTCATCACACAAAGTAGTACAAAACATATTTGTAAACTGACAGAAGAAGTATTTTTTCAGATTAAGAGTCTAGAAATTTTCAGTTCATAGAGTTGTAACTAAGTTATAGTGGCATTGTACAATTTATTCTACTAATCAAAACCTTTTTGTATATCTTTCTTCAAAGGAAGAAGGGGTGACATATGAGTATTGAATCTCAGAACATTCATAAAAATCATGTATTCTTTTCTCTACAGTTGTATGATGCACACATACCGCACTTATATAATGCTATCTTATAGTCGATTCTAGAATATTCGTACGTATTTTCTAAGTTATATTTCAGAACAGGATTTTTCAGCTAACATGCTATAATTGGAAGATAGAGATAGGAGTTTAGAGGGGGGAGGTTGAATAAACTCCTTTAAAAAATCTCTGTGTTTAAAATGATTTGCAGATCAGTCGAGTTACCAACCGATAACACTTTCTCAATTAAGCTGTTTTCTTGAGCAATAAATGTTTATGGGTAAAATCTCAATTAAATAGTGACAATATGGATGAATGTAAGTAAATAAAAAAGCTGAGAGATAGAGTTTGTTTCTGGAAGTTCGAAGCATTGCTTCTATGTCCCCCCTTTTTAATTAGAAGGATTTCACTAGAAGATTTAATTTGAATACAATGTATCATAATCTAGTCAGTCAGGTCGCACCCCAGCTGAACTCCTAGTAGCAACAACTACAACAGCACACAGGTTGTATTTTACAAGAGATTGTCCAAGGCTTTTCTTATGATCTGGTATAAAGAGCAAAGCCTACAAAGATTCAGCAACAAGCTGAAACTAGTAACAACTAGAAAACTCTGTGAGCTGAATGTCTCGTATTGTTTGTTGTTACGTTTGCATTCGTGTATCATGTGTATGTTGCATTCACGTGTCATGTGTATGTTTCAGACGATGATCTTCCTTCTATATATACTCTTTTGGTCCAACGATAATAAATGTAACACGTAGACGCATCGCATGGATCGTTGAACGATACTCTGAAGCCATTAAACGTGCATTTAATTCATGTACTGTACCTTGTACTATATCATTAAATTTTTACGCTTTTAGCATAACTTTGAAAATTCTCATATAGAAATAGTTTTTAGACTATTCTGGTTTAGCCGAAAGTGTCCCAACGACTATAAATGATCCACAGAAGTCAACACGTCAAATCGAGCTAATGATTTTGATGGTCCGAAAAAAAATAGGATCAAAAGATAGCCAGCCGCGCATTTAAAAGGCTTTAGAATTTTGCGGGCTGCTAATACACTGGAGCTGCAATAGCTCGATGTTCTTGAACAAATAAAACACTAATCAGAAGAGCACCGGAGACAGATCTGGTATGATTTAAAAATCATGCGGAAAATACCAGAACTGAATCCTATATTTTAAAACAACTCAAACAGATTTATGTATAACATAAATCTGTTCGAGACTTTGCAAGTGCTTGTGTGCTAACTGTGTATGCGATGCGAGAATGCTAAGTGCTGAACTGTTATGCGTGTATGCGTGCTAAAGTAAATCGAATGCTGAATGAATAAAGAACACGATACTCAGCAGGTTTGTTTCTGGAAGTTCGGACCTCAATGTCCTACATCTCCCCTTCTTCCACCTCGGAAGGATCCACTAGAAGATTTGATCTTACAACTTCGTGTACAGACCCATCCACACAAGCAGCACTTGTATGGACTCCTAGACTCAACAATTGCACACCAGCCTCAACTGTGTGACTGACTACATACACATGAGTTTTACGTCATCGTGCTTGGACGGAACCTGTTGTGAAATAATTTCGAGATTCATTCACAAATAGATGTGAATGAATCTCGGTGTGTGAGAATGATACAATGAAACTCTCAACTCTCTGTTTCTCACACACTAGGGAAACTGCTCTATACAAGCTAATTAAAACTGAGCAATCGACTCTCGTGAAAGCTCCTCTCTAATGGCGGTCGATTGCTTCGTCTTTCTTTTCATTTTCCCTCTGTTGGTGCACTGTGTAATCAATGTATTTTTGCAACTGCGCTGTAGTAGCACCAACGTCTCGAACACTCGTCATGCTCCTTCAATGGCGTCGCCTTCGCATATAAAGCCTCTGTAGAAATTAATCCCGTTGGACACAACATTCTTCCCGTTCAAAATTGTTCTGTAAAGTATCGACAGGGAATAGTACTTGCGTCCTTTTCTTTTGCAGGCTTCTTGTCGTTTTCGCCATTTGAATTGAGCTCAGCAGTTGACATCCAACTCTCGTAAATCGTCAACTGCTTCGCTGCTGATTTATCACAACGACTGAATTCATCTTCTGCTGATATATTTGTCGACTGGATACTTTGCGCCTGGTTGCAATGCTTCGCTACATCTGCTTTTCTTGCGTCTGGATCTTTGCGACTGGATGCATAGTACTGAAGCTCGCGCCTGGATCCATCGTATCTTGTTGACTGGATGAATCTTGCGACTGGATCCACTGTAGCTCGTGACTGGATCTTGCGACTGGTTATCAACGCAAGGAGCATCTGCTGAATCTTTAGCGCAAGAGCAAAAAGCTGTCGTATCAACTTATGTAAACGACATCGTTTTGCTATTGCTAACTCCAAATATCATCTGCTGGTGAACAGTAGCTTGCGACTGGATTTCCTCCTCTACGACGTCGCTTCTCTCTTGCGTCTGGATGTACAAGCTACCTGCTGGTATCTTGCAACTGCTGGACTCAAACCATCTGCTGATTGTGATGACGTCACCGATGACATCATCAACGCTAAACCATCTGCTGATTCTTCAGCACGACGTCGCTTCATCTTTTGTGCTTCTTCTCATCTGCTGATTGCCAACTGCTGATTATGATGACATCACTGCTGATGTCATCACATCTGATTCTATATCTTGCACATCTTCTCAACTGCTGATATCTCTTCATCTGCTGATCACTGTAGCTTCCTGCTGAATGATGACGTCACTGCTGATGTCATCTACACTTAGCGCTCCAGCTGATCTTTATCGTTCCAGCTCCAGCTTGCGATTCTTCTTAGCTCCTTGAATAGCGACTGTCAATAGATTCATCAACAGTACTTATAATCGCGACTGCTAACAGATTCGTCAACAGTAACTTGCGCCTGGAATCTTCTTCTTCGATCTAATTCTCCAGCGCGCTTCTCAATTCCTGTTCCAGCTGGTTCATCTTTTCTCTTTAGCGCTTGCAGCTGGTTGTCATCGTTCCAGCTGATTTATTGTGCTCCAGCTGGTTCAACTTGGCCTCCGCCTGATTACGAACAGCTGATTCAACTTTGGACGTCTCCATTGCTAATCCAGCTGCCGATTCCATGAACACCAAACCAACTGCTGAATCTTTATATTGCGAACCATCGGCTGGACAGATTTATCAGCTTATCTTCTTTGCGCAATAAGCTTCTTCCTGCTGATATTCTTCTTCGTTCCTAAAACATGTACACTTAAGTAGAATTGTTAGAAACACAATAACAGGTTTTGTGTAATTCAAAACTTAATCAGGATCTGTCAAAACAGATCCATCAATCTCTCCCTTTTTGATTTACACAAAACCTTAAATAAACGATGCATGTTCTAACAATTCTCTCCCTTTTTGTGGGAATCAAAAAGAGAGTGAACTGCTGGTCTTCCCTCTATTTAAAACCAAAACTCTCCCTACACTGTTACAACAAGAACAACGTAACAGCAGGAGTTTTAATTTTGAAAAACAAAATCAGCATTTGGGAAGCATCGTATGCAACAATATATGATTTTGAAAATAGGAGCTGATGCATAACTCAAATTAACAAAGACAGTGACGCCACTCTCCCTATCTTTTATAAAATGAGCTCAAAATCATTTTTAAAAGCAAAAAAAATTTGCATCAGCTGGAAATCCGCAAAGCAGAACAATTTAAAAACAAATCAGAGCATCGAAATATTTCAAATGACCAAGTGCTACTGAGTTGCTCAAATGTATGAAGAAACAGTACAGAGAACAGCTCAGATTTTTCCTTCTTCTATCTCGCCCCATGTGCTTGTCACTGAGCCTCGCTCCAAGTGATCTTATAGCACAACGAAAATAGAAGTTTGGCATCTGCCCGAGACTCGCGCATCCCGACAGTTCATCAAGCGAAAAACCGGTTCTATATTAAAACAAATCTGGCCTTCATACACAAGCTTCTCAAAAATATTTAAAACATTAAAAACATAGCACATGTGTTTTAAAATTAGTGCTCGTTCAAGAACAATCTGCTCTGATATCACTTGATGGTCCGAAAAAAAATAGGATCAAAAGATAGCCAGCCGCGCATTTAAAAGGCTTTAGAATTTTGCGGGCTGCTAATACACTGGAGCTGCAATAGCTCGATGTTCTTGAACAAATAAAACACTACTCAGAAACTCGCGCATCCCGACAGTTCATCAAGCGAAAAACCGGTTCTATATTAAAACAAATCTGGCCTTCATACACAAGCTTCTCAAAAATATTTAAAACATTAAAAACATAGCACATGTGTTTTAAAATTAGTGCTCGTTCAAGAACAATCTGCTCTGATATCACTTGATGGTCCGAAAAAAAATAGGATCAAAAGATAGCCAGCCGCGCATTTAAAAGGCTTTAGAATTTTGCGGGCTGCTAATACACTGGAGCTGCAATAGCTCGATGTTCTTGAACAAATAAAACACTACTCAGAAGAGCACCGGAGACAGATCTGGTATGATTTAAAAATCATGCGGAAAATACCAGAACTGAATCCTATATTTTAAAACAACTCAAACAGATTTATGTATAACATAAATCTGTTCGAGACTTTGCAAGTGCTTGTGTGCTAACTGTGTATGCGATGCTAGAATGCTAAGTGCTGAACTGTTATGCGTGTATGCGTGCTAAAGTAAATCGAATGCTGAATGAATAAAGAACACGATACTCAGCAGGTTTGTTTCTGGAAGTTCGGACCTCAATGTCCTACATCTCCCCTTCTTCCACCTCGGAAGGATCCACTAGAAGATTTGATCGTACAACTTCGTGTACAGACCCACCCACACAAGCAGCACTTGTATGGACTCCTAGACTCAACAATTGCACACCAGCCTCAACTGTGTGACTGACTACATACACATGAGTTTTACGTCATCGTGCTTGGACGGAACCTGTTGTGAAATAATTTCGAGATTCATTCACAAATAGATGTGAATGAATCTCGGTGTGTGAGAATGATACAATGAAACTCTCAACTCTCTGTTTCTCACACACTAGGGAAACTGCTCTATACAAGCTAATTAAAACTGAGAAATCAACTCTCGTGAAAGCTCCTCTCTAATGGCGGTCGATTGCTTCGTCTTTCTTTTCATTTTCCCTCTGTTGGTGCACTGTGTAATCAATGTATTTTTGCAACTGCGCTGTAATAGCACCAACGTCTCGAACACTCGTCATGCTCCTTCAATGGCGTCGCCTTCGCATATAAAGCCTCTGTAGAAATTAATCCCGTTGGACACAACATTCTTCCCGTTCAAAATTGTTCTGTAAAGTATCGACAGGGAATAGTACTTGCGTCCTTTTCTTTTGCAGGCTTCTTGTCGTTTTCGCCATTTGAATTGAGCTCAGCAGTTGACATCCAACTCTCGTAAATCGTCAGCTGCTGATTTATCACAACGACTGAATTCATCTTCTACTGATATCTTTGTCGACTGGATACTTTGCGCCTGGTTACAATGCTTCGCTACATCTGCTTTTCTTGCGTCTGGATCTTTGCGACTGGATGCATAGTACTGAAGCTCGCGCCTGGATCCATCGTATCTTGTTGACTGGATGAATCTTGCGACTGGATCCACTGTAGCTCGCGACTGGATCTTGCGACTGGTTATCAACGCAAGGAGCATCTGCTGAATCTTTAGCGCAAGAGCAAAAAGCTGTCGTATCAACTTATGTAAACGACATCGTTTTGCTATTGCTAACTCCAAATATCATCTGCTGGTGAACAGTAGCTTGCGACTAGATTTCCTCCTCTACGACGTCGCTTCTCTCTTGCGTCTGGATGTACAAGCTACCTGCTGGTATCTTGCGACTGCTGGACTCAAACCATCTGCTGATTGTGATGACGTCACCGATGACGTCATCAACGCTAAACCATCTGCTGATTCTTCAGCACGACGTCGCTTCATCTTTTGCGCTTCTTCTCATCTGCTGATTGCCAACTGCTGATTGTGATGACATCACTGCTGATGTCATCACAGCTGATTCTATATCTTGCGCATCTTCTCAACTGCTGATATCTCTTCATCTGCTGATCACTGTAGCTTCCTGCTGAATGATGACGTCACTGCTGGTGTCATCTACACTTAGCGCTCCAGCTGATATTTATCGTTCCAGCTCCAGCTTGCGATTCTTCTTAGCTCCTTGAATAGCGACTGTCAATAGATTCATCAACAGTACTTATAATCGCGACTGCTAACAGATTCGTCAACAGTAACTTGCGCCTGGAATCTTCTTCTTCGATCTAATTCTCCAGCGCGCTTCTCAATTCCTGTTCCAGCTGGTTCATCTTTTCTCTTTAGCGCTTGCAGCTGGTTGTCATCGTTCCAGGTGATTTATTGTGCTCCAGCTGGTTCAACTTGGCCTCCGCCTGATTACGAACAGCTGATTCAACTTTGGACGCCTCCATTGCTAATCCAGCTGCCGATTCCATGAACACCAAACCAACTGCTGAATCTTTATATTGCGAACCATCGGCTGGACAGATTTATCAGCTTATCTTCTTTGCGCAATAAGCTTCTTCCTGCTGATATTCTTCTTCGTTCCTAAAACATGTACACTTAAGTAGAATTGTTAGAAACACAATAACAGGTTTTGTGTAATTCAAAACTTAATCAGGATCTGTCAAAGCAGATCCATCAGATTTGAAATATATCTGTTATGATCTGAAGTCTTGAGCTGAAATTCTTTAAGTTGAAACACTCTTAGTTGTTTGTCTAAGCTAATCTGATCTAAGCACCTGATATGTTCTAAAACTGTTCTAGTCGGATTTGATCTGGTCTAAACTGATCTAATCTGATCTGGTCTGAACTGAATCTAGAACTGATTTGTCCTTACTCAACTTGGTTCTGATATGATCTGAAAGGTTAACGAGTAAGGTTCTCATTACTTAGACTCTGAGCTAATTTTGTCTTCACCAAAACTTAGAATATTCAATAAGTTTCCCATTTTTTATGATGACAAAACTTTGGAAGAATTTTAAACGAAATTTATTATACTTGTAAAATAAATTTATAAAAACGAAGAATAGTTTTTCTAAGCTATTCTGTTTAATCCTCTTCTGATTTTCCTATGACTCTCCACTGGACTGAATTCTTTTCTTCGGTAAATCCTTCTTTTCTTGCTACTTTCCCCCTTTTTGGTATCACCCATCTCTTTTAAGCACGCAACCACTTCAACAACCTGAGAGCAAAGAGTGGTTATATCATTAGAGAGCTGTAACTTATTATCTCGAATTTCAGGATACTGTGTATTCTATATTAAAGTCTTGTAGTGGATATCCTTCCAGTTTGGAATAAGGGGAGACGTAGAAGTGTGCTTCGAACCTCCATAAACAAATGTATTTTACTGTTTCAGCTTGCACATGCTACTCTTTAAGTTCATTGGTCAACTGTGATCTTTTCGCATATTTCCTTATTTCACAAGAAAGCAGATCGGATTGAGTGCAGGAAGCAGCCTCTAATAGAGTTGATTCCAAAACTGTTTTAAAACACAGAAATCTGCAATTAGAGTTTATTCACCTCCTATAAACTCTAGACCGTAACTTCGATCCTATCAAGCAGTATCGGTGCGATCTGATCCGGATCTTGATTTGCAACTTAACAACTGATAATATCCACATCAAATATTTTAAAATACGTAGGTGTTTATTCGTTCCCTCTAAAAACCTATCGATCCTCGGTATATACTATAAGATTAATATCAATATATGATACTTAAGAATTCTTTTTTCAAATAAATTTTTTAACATAGCTTCTAAACTTAAGATGGTATAAAGAAATAACGTAGTACACAAAGAGATTTCAAATATGTGTAGGAGAAAATTACTAAGCCATTGATTTCAAAATTGAAGTAAAATAGAATTCTGATAAAAAAAATGATAAGAGGCTCTGGAATCCCATAAATATAGTGAACCATTTTAAAAAGAAAAATCACTTATACATATAAAATGGTAAAATAGAAATGAGAATAATTTCGCAGCAAGATTAATGGCGAAGTTGGAGTTTGATACAAACTTTTGGGATATAAATATCATCTCCTTTCAATTATTGAGTAGTTAGTGCATACACTAATTTAGAAACATGATTTGTAAAGCTGTTAATTTAGAAACATGATTTGTAAATTAACTGTTAACGCGAGCAGTTTTACGAATAAATATAAATTGATATAAGGATGGACGGCTTATAAATTCACTGAAACTGCATGCTACTTACGAGTAATTAAGAGAAATATTTACAGCTCCCAATTTTATTTACATTTCACCTTATTAATTTCTTACAAGGGTTTCTCGTATGGTGGAGTGGAATTAATTCAACATGCCTCTCTGGATTAATCCGCTCATGTGCAACTTTACTCCACCCACCACACCTATATTTAGGTAGACTTAAATGCTTCTCGATCGTATTAAACACCCAATCAATGATAGGGTCTTTCTCAGGATTAAGATATAAACATATAATTGTTATAAACCAAAAGATATAAAGATATAATTTTTTATTATTTTCGTTACATATATTTTCATGGGATATGTGCAAATCAATTTTAAGGAATTGGATTAATTAGTATCAGGATAACGCCAACACGTACGTATATATATAGTGCTTAACTATTCTCACCGATTGGCTCGATATATGTTAAATACAATTTCGTAAAATCGAGTAAAATAGGTCTTCGGGGCACCGTAATGAAGCTTTGCCTAATTTTCCGAAAAGGAGTTGGCAGAATTTATTTGTGAGGAAAGCACTGTTCCTAGCTACTAAAAAGGGCTTATCTTTGTAGTCAGCTCAGTGAATTAAATTGCTCATCTAATTTGAGTCCATTGCATTGAATTGTCACATATGCATATTAATCGATTATATCAATTGATGCTACAAAACCCTGCATGGTTTTCTTTATGAAATCTTTCACAGTTTCTGCAAAATATTTTTCTAGCACTACATCAAAAACCAGTTGTTTGATATATCTATCATTGCATCAAATTCGAATATGGTCTATTTAGTTTAATTTATAATGAAACAGAAAATTTAATTTCTACTGAACATTAAACATCGAAAACTAATATCTTTTGGTACATATTAGTTCAAAAAAAGTTCTATTTCCACTAATATTCATATATATGATAGGGATCATTTAGAGATGCTCATCAAATAAATCAACATTGAGATAGATGAAAAATTATATAAATTAGCAAATGTAAGCTTGATACAGATCGAACTATCAGAATGAACTCATGGCAAAATTAAAATACGTGAACTTATATATAGAACCGAAGAATGGTTGCTTCTTTTATTACGTACATTTGATCAACTAATTGGCACAGCAACAGGGAACTGATGGATTTCATCCGTCCAAGCGTTGTTCTCCTTAGATGGGTCGATGTTCTTCAACGCTCGCCACACCCCGCTGTTACACTTGAATCCCGAACCGAAGGCGATTTGCCACACCCTGTGCCCTTTCTTGATCCGGCCCTTGGCCTCCGAGTAGGCCAGCTCGTACCACACCGAACTGCTCGAAGTGTTACCGAACCGGTACAAGGTCATCCTCGATGGCTCCATGTGCCACTCGGTGAGCTTGAGGTTCTTCTCTAGCTCATCCAACACCCCTCGTCCGCCTGCGTGGATGCAGAAATGCTCGAAAGCGAGCATGAAGTCAGGAACGTAGGGCTTCACGGCCTTCATTTTGAACACTTTCCGGGCCACCAATGTGATGAAGAAAAGGAGCTGCTCCGACATGGGGAGCACCAATGGCCCTAGCGTGGTGATGTTGGCTTGCAACGCTTCTCCGGCGATGGCCATCAGATCTTTCGACAGCGAGACGCCCACGTTGCCCTCCGAATCCTCTTCTTGGAACACGCACTTGTACGCCCGGTCGTCGGCGCCTTTGTGGGTGCGTAGAGTGTGGATTAGCTCGTATTTCGAGTTCCAAGAGTCGCGATATCGGTTCGATAAGAGCACCGCCGCGCCGCCCATCCGGAAGATGCAGTTTGTTAGCAGCTTCGACCGGTCATTGCCGGCGTAGTAGTTGTGAGTCATGCACTCCAAACTCATGATTAAGGCATATGTATTAGGTTGCATCTGTTGAGAGTCAACATCAACAAATTGCATGAAAATGCCATGAATAAACTCACAGACTTGTACATACTTTTAAGATCGTTTTAATTAGTCCTAAAACATTTATTATATATCTCGTGAAAGACTATATATATAATCGATAATTTAATATTTTACTGAGAAAACCCTCGACAACATTGCTAGCTAGATACAGTTTTACTGGTCTGATACAGTTCAGAAATCAATTTGAAAAATTTGGAGTATAGGGAACGCCACTGGAGAATAGTACATAGGCACATTTGGGTAATTAAGGCGCAAGTATGTATGTTGGTGGCTGGGTGTTACGCAATAAATAAAGATCTAAAATAAATAAATACTAGACCAAGCTAATAATATGTGGGGTTTTAATGTTCCAGAGGTCCTGCCTTTAGATTTTCTATCAAGAAAATGTTGAAAATATTTTATCATGAGACGACACAATGGATATCCTAATTTTCATTTATTTTGTGTTCTATGGTCTCTAAAAGTCAAAATTTTGCTAGAATTAATAGAAAGTGGAAAAACTGTACGTATTCACTAATACTTTGCTTGGGGTCCAGGATCATACATATATATTTGAAATTAATAGCAAATAAAATATCTTGGTCAACACCGTGTTAAAATAACCCAAAACCAGACCAACTTAATCAATCAAACATAATCGGCATCTCGCAACATTGGACAAGAAACTTAATTTTGACAACCTAACTCATTTACCCTTTTAGCTACCATAGTTTCTTGAAATTCGTACTTTATTGCCAATTTTTCTAACTCTACGATATCGTTAGATTTTTCTAACTCGAATTCATCCTCAATGTTCCAATTTTTTTTTTCCGGATTATGCCACGTGTTAAAGAAAAAAATGAATGGCCCGTTGCATAATCCTCGGTCTCCAACTGTATCGGATCCAAATGTGCAGAAGGAGAGATTATAACTCTATAATTTGTCTCTCGATTAACACAATTAAGAGAAGGGTTTAATACAGTTAAAGTAAACTCAGTTGCATGAATTAGAGCTTACCTGCAGAAGCCTTTTGGCTAGATCTACGGCGATCAATCCGGCGCTGCAGCCCATCCCGCCTAAGTTACAGCTAACCACATCCCCTCTAAGCTTGTACCGATTGATTATGGTCGAAGCAAGTGATGGAGTCGGGCTAAAAGCCGAAACATTCACAATAAGAATGCCGATATCTCTCACTTTCACCCTAGTTTTGGCCAGAAGATCATCAATGGAGCCGAATATTATCATCTCCGCCTCCTTCCTCGCACAGTCGAGCCGGAACTTGGGCGGGAAGTCACGCAGCGCGGCGGCGTAGGTCTGGTCACCCAATCCGGACCGGTCCATCACCTTCTTCATGAAAGCAGTCGACTCCTCACTCAGAATAGTGGAGACCTTCTCCAGTACCATTTCTCTGCTGCATAGAAGCGAGGGGTCGGGCTTGTAGCAAGCGAAATCGACGAGGTAAACCCTCCGCGGCCGGCTCATGAAGTAGACGGTGGCCAACACCGCCATGAAAGAAGTGCAGGCTATCACCCGCAGCACGTTGTACTTGAGGTGGTAGTTGCAGATTTGAAGCATGTCCTCGATATTGGTCATCGAGAGATTCGCCGCCGCCGCGAGCAGCGGGATCGTTAACAGGTACATGGCGTTGGAGATGAGATAATGGCAGCCGAGTTTGACGTATTTGAGGCGGATGGAGGATCGGTAATTGGCTTTATCTTCGGTCAGAACATGAACTGGGGAGGATTTTGTTTGGGCAGCTGCAGCCATGTTTGCTAGCTTGGTGTGTGGTGAGAATGAGTGAAGAAAAGATTTGGTTAAATAGAAGAAATAATGGTTGCATGATTTATGTCTGTGTCCTAACTACCTTCTTCTGTTCGGTCTGTTCAACATTAAATTCATCGATGCCATATGAATCTGTTCACTCTCCTGTATACTGATATCTATGTTCAAAATATGAGGTTATATTTAATAAAAAAACGCATATTTTTATTATATCATAATTATAATTATAATTTCAGTTATGGTGGTACAATCAACATCAATAAAACTTGAATAAGTGGGTTGTCGGGATAATAATTTTCCAAAATATATATTAGTTGTATGAAAACAATTATGCAATAACTTAATAACGGACATGCTTAATTTCATACCGTCTTGATGGGAAATTGTTAAAATAGTCCGGTGACTTTATCATTATTTGATTTCGATCCGATATCTTGTTCGCATTTGTTTTGCTTCCAATGATTTTTCAACTCGATGACAAGTTAACAATTGAAGTGAATTTTTTTATTGAAGTAAATGTTTTTATTGCTGAAGTTGATCAAGGAACAAATTATAACACATATCAGCTTATTACACACGCTCACATCGTTTGAGGGAAAAGTATAATCATTTCCCTCCACATCACATCCATTGATCAACCAAGGACCACAGAAAAAAAAAATCTAACACAAGAAAAGCTAGAGAAAATGTTCAGGACAGTTCAGATAGTGATTGATCATATTAGCTTAGAACAGTTCAGATTAGAACATAGGAGATCAGATCAGAGCAAGAGCAAAACATATGAGATCCGTTCAGATCAGATCAGATCAGAGTAAGAGCAGTTCAGTTGAGAACGGTTCATATCAGATGAGAGCAAGAGCACTCAGTTAAGAAGAACATATCGGAACAGATGAGAACAATAGTTTACGAACAGATCATATTGGAGTTTCGCCATATATCAGTTAAAATAAGAAGAGCAGGTCAAAGCCTATTGATGAGACCAGATCAGAAAGGAGTTCGAATCAGATCAACACAAGCTACCAGTTCATAAGAGGAAAAATATCCGACATACTCTCGAAAATTGAAATTAGAAATAGTTTAGACCAGTTTAATGGCATGTATGAATCAAAGCTGAAAAGAGATACTCAGAAATTTGTTTATAGAAGTTCGAAGCCACCACTTCTACGTCTACCATTCTTCCAAACTATATAGTTCATTGTACAGATCAGGTTAGAGCTTTAAAATAGAGCTTATTGATGAGAACAGATCATAACGGAGTTCGAATCAAATCCGTATGAGCTATCATATTAGCACAAAGAGCTTATTGATGAGAACAGATCAGAAGTGGATTACGTGCTGACGTACGGATCAAAGCCTTCTAATGAAGTCTTCCAGTTTGGACGAAGGGGAGACATAAAAGCAGTGCTTCAAATTTTCATAAACAAATGTTTGAGTATTTCTTTAAATATACACGGTTTTATCATTAGGGCGGGGGAAATTGTTTAAAATAGTCCGGTAACATTACCATTAAGTTACCCATACTACTAAGTAAAAGGGTAATCTGATAGCCCATATTGATCTGATAACTCAATCTGTGCTGATTTTTCAAACTACTAAGTAATTTGTGCAGAATATATATTAGTTGTAGGAAAACAATTATGCAATAACTTAATAACGAATATGCTTAATTTTATCACGTCTTTTCCAAACTGTTTTTCTGCGGAGAAATCTCTCTGTGCTACAAAATCGTTTTAAAGTTTTTAAAACTCATTTTATAATGATAGGAGATGTAATGATTTTTTAATAGCAGAGTACCGGATCAAGAGTGAAAAGTGCAGTAATATCTCTTCTGTCGAGCTGACACAGATTGCGCGAGATCTGTGTGGACGCTAAGACCTCTTATGATGGATGTGCTGAAATAATGACGCATATGACAGAGTTCGAGAGAAGCGGAAGAGATTCTGTGAATTCGATTATCATTTACCTTCCAATCTGGATAGTTGAGAATTTTTCAGTATCACAAAATCTATTTTTAAAACTCATATCATGCATGTTGCTTTTGCAAACTGTCGTCCCTTGCAAAATGTTTTGTTTTCGAAACTGAAATACCCCGTACCGTGTTTAAGGGGAGTTTTGGCTTAAATATTAAGGGGGAGACAAGATTTCGAAACCCTTTTTGATTCCGAAAAAAAGGGGAAGAAATATTTCAAAATGTTATTCGTGCTTATTGTTTATCCAGGTTTTGTGTTAATCAAAAAGGGGGAGATTGTTGGATCTGTAAAATAGATCACATCTGAATTTTGATCAACACAAAACATGTTCGTATGTTTCTAACAGTTTAATCAACTGTGCAGCCCCGTTCATAATCAGAGTAGCTTAGAAGCAAGTTGGCGAAGGACAAACCAGCTCAGATTGAGGAAAACCAGATCAGGGAATTTGATTAAGCTGGATGCTTATGAGAGAGATGGGTTTATTGTGGATGATGTGAAAGATGAATCAGCTCAGTCACGAGCTGGTTCGAATTAGTCGTAAGCTGGTACAGTGCAGAACAGAGTACTGTAGCAGCTCAGCAGCGAACCGGATTAGTACTGTAGCAGATGGATGCGAGCTGGATAAGCTTACTGTAGCAGAACAGATTATACGAGAGGTGCAAGTTGTTGAGAAGGTGTCCAAGCTGGTACAGCAGAGGAAAATCATCTCAGGAGAATAACAACTCAGATCAGCGATCAAGTGCAGATTAGAGTGGTTACCATTTGTCGAGTGGATTAAGTCCGAGGTATTGGTTGTACAGGTTAGTCCTTATTACTCGAAACGTCATTGAGACTCTACATGATAGGTGTCCCACTTTGATCGATTTACCGACTCAGTTGGGGTCATCAGGTGACGGGATTGGGTGAGGTCCCGATGTATGTGGGAGTCGATGCTTCGTTGTCGAGGATTCACTGCTCGCCCTTGTGCGTGGATATGCTATGCTATCTGAGTAGATAATAGTGTGACAAATCTCTGGCCTTCCATATTTAGCTAATGGGAGTAAACCTTCATATATAGATTTAGTGGTCCGAAAATTTGATTTTGCATCATAATGATAAGTTTTGTAAACTGAGCACATCGGTGATATCTGATCATCGATCGGGATTATGATAAGACCACAATCGAGGGAGTTGAAAAGAATGTTCACAGCTTGACCTGAACCGAATGTTCACTATTTGAGTTGATCCGAATATTCACAGTTTGAGTTGAACCGAATGTTCACTGTTTTATTCAAATCAAACTCCATCCCTCAATATATAAATATGACAATGAGGAGACACTTTCAAGAGTGAGAAAGAAAAATACAAAAAGCTATTCAGCAAACTCCTCCCCTCTCCCTTCTACCCCCGCCGTCGTCGCCCGTCATCGAGCCACCGCCGCCGTCGAAATTTGTTTCGACCATCTCGACGAGGAGATTCCGTCCGTGAAATTTTCGTCGGTTTTCTAGTGCAAACCGACGAAGGAGTAGAGATTCCGGTCGTGGATCGGATTAGGAGATCGTAGCTATTCAACCGTTGAAGTGCCAATTCCCTCGTGGAACTGGTCGGAGCCAGCGCCTAGACGCCAGAAAGGTAATCTTCTAAACATCCTATGAATGTTTAGAATATTGTTTAGGTGTATTGACCGTTCCCGAGCTCCAAATTTTAAATTCTTCCGTTTGCATCTCGGGAGCGGGATCCGGATCCGCCGCCGCGCCAACAGGAAGATCACAAGCAAGTACACATAATCAAACTAGAGACCAGATAGGAGGAACCAGCTCAGAGACCAGCTGAGACAAGTGCAGATCAAATCAAGAGCAGAAAGGACAGTTTAATGCAAGCAGCTCAGAGAACAGATAAGCAGAAGCTATTAGACTAACAAAGCAGTTTGAACATAAGCTATGCAAAGATTGGATTAATCTAGTTCAAACTGATTTGTTTGTCCTGTTACATCAGGAACAGTGCTCACATGTTCAAAGTCAACAAAGCCTGCAAATCATTTAATGACAAAGGACACAAGGTACAACTATGTCAGAACTTTACAGAAGCCTTTTTCAACTGCTACAACTTTGTGTCCAACGGATATATCAGATCAGAGGCTTTATATACAGCAAGAGACGATGAACAGAAGTGACACGGGAAGTAAAGCATGAGCAAGAGAGCAGAGTGAAAACATGATAGAGTGCGATGAACAACACAAAAGAGCAGTGCATAATCGAGAGTTTGCACACTCAGGTGGAAGCTGATATGCAAGCCGGTCCAGCGCCCAGGTGTGAGCTGATGCACAGGCCGAGAGCTTCAATGAGATATTCATATTCGACAGCACAATCCTGGGAAGATATTGAGATACCAGCTTAGAGAGAAGCACTTCCCAGTGTGTGAGAGTACACTTGAGGAGTGAGCTTACACTATATTATTCTCACACACGATTCACTCACATATATGAGGAGAGCTGATCAGATTAGTTGAGTGATTCAAAACCACAAACAAAACCAATTTCCTTGAAGTCTTTGAACAGAGACGTTAAACATGTTCATGTTTTAGTCTTTCTCACAGAGACGTAAAAGAAGTGTTAGTCATACACACAACCTGCGAGCTGGTGTGCATTTGTGTCCAGGAGTTCTCGCAACTTGAGGGCTGTTGGATCGGGTCTGTACACGAGGTGTAAGATCAAATCTTCTAGTGGATCCGTTCTATGTGAAAGAAGTGGAGACGTAGGAGATTCAGCTCCGAACTTTCATAAACAAATTGCAGCGTACATTCTTTTTGCTTTCTGCATTGCATTGCGTACATGTCTTTAAACCTATTTAAAATAGCCTTCGATTTTCAGAGGGTAGTTCAGGTTATTTCCGCATGATTTTATATCTTACGTGATCTACCTCTCGGTGCTCAAATCTTTCAAGAACACGAGCTATTGCAGCTCAAGTTTTAACAGACCATATCGCACGTGATCTAGACCAGCTCGCAGCGCTGCTCCAAGCTGGAACAGCTTACGCGCAATATGCTGGCTGGATATTGCGTGCTATTTTTCAAAATCCGTTTTAATGCACGTAATCTGTTGTTGTTGGGTTTCACGATCCTGAAATTGATGTCTGGCATCGGTTTTATTTCTATCATCATGTTCATCTGGTCTTCTCAACTGTTAAACTCATATGACCTTCTCAGCTTCTCAAGCTCGTCTGGTCTTCTCCGCTATTAAGCTCATATGATTTTCTCAACTGTTAGGTTCATCTAGTCTTCTCAACTGGTAGGTTCATATGGTCTTCTCTGCTTGTAAGTTCATGTGAATTCATAACTAAATAAACTCATCTGAACTGATAAGCTCAACTAATCTTTACACTTATCCGGTACCTATTCAAATCGTGAATACATACACAAGTTGGTAAAAGATGCTAACTATAAGATAAAAAACTGTATTTTCCTCGTTTACAACTTTTCTTGTTAAAACATACTTTAATTGTATTTAGTGTATGTATGCGTGTGTATATATAGACATGTATGTAGAGATACAAATTAAATTAAAATATCATTAAGACCAGCAAATGCTTCCACATATTTCTTCATTAAAACCAGCAAATGCTTCCACATATTTCTTCCGTGACAGGAAATATGTGGTGCAAGCATTCATTCATGTATGAAATTCAAAGAAAGTTTCGTTACAGTTACCGAGCATTAAAGATAGATGTCGACCGGGTCCGACCTAGCACTTTTGACTAAAGACTACGATATATTTTTTTTTTATTTTTTCCCGTTTCGGACACGGATCGCCTGTATTATTTTTCAATTTATGCATGTTGACTATTACAAAATTATTCCCAAAGTTATAATCAAATTTGTTAATATATATGTAAATAATTTATTAGGTAGTTAGTACGGATAAAATTATGTCCTCAAAGAGACGGTTTTAAACAGAAACGAGTCGGTTCGGAAAAACAATAGTGATGCCCCCCGTAACCACCTCGGGACCCGAGGACCGAGTCGTTCGCCCGAGGACCAAGCACTCCACCATCAGCATTATCCGCGTCGTCTAAGGCAAGAGCAATCAAGGAACGCATGCACCTCGGGAGTCCTGGCCAAGGCCTTGGAACCTCCTCGGATGTCATACCTCGGGAAAAGCCCGAGCATCCGCATCATAAAGAGGAGCTGGGGGATCGAGGAAGCAGTGTGAGCTCGGGGAATCTCCCGAGGACCCCAACCCGACGTGTTAAAGCACTTCCGCAAAAGACGGGGAACATGGGCCGGATTATGCGGGAACGTGCGTAGTGGGTGAGTGGGGTGGAAGACGTGCGCACGACCCCAACCACGTCCAATCATATCTCATCAGCCTAGCCCCTCTATAAATACCGCCAGGTTTTCTCCTTTGGATTCTCTCATTCACACATACTTTTGCTCTCACAGCACATAATTCACCATCTTTTCTCTCTGGCACACTGCCTGACTTAGGCATCGGAGGGGCTTCGCCGGACTCACCTCCGGCGCCCTCTGACCTGTGTTTGTGGCTGCAGGAACCAAGGAGAAGCACTTTCCATCTTCTAGTGCCCGACGCCCGAGCTCCTTCTCCCGACGTGGTGGTGGCTCTTCGGCTGACAAAATTTGGCTACATCAATTGGCGCCGTCTGTGGGAAACGAGGAAGAAGACAACGCCACCCGAGGAACAAGTAGACTTCAGAGGAACGGGAGAAACGGGCCGAACTCGATTGAAGTTGCTTTTATAACATCCGCCGCAGCCATTTTCTCAGTTCTTATTGCGCTTATTGTCCTCATATGTGATATGGAAACCGAGGTCCCGAGTTGGTGGAACTTATAGAGAGGAAGTGACAGTCTTTAGTCTTTACTACATCAGGGTTCCTCTAACATTCGAGAATGTGGTGCTTGCCACAGGGAGTTTTAATGCCAGTAACTGTATTGGCAGTGGAGATTTTGGAGCAACATTGACCAAAGAAAATCAACATTTTGGTCAAACTAGTATGGGCCCTGTTGTTTTGGAAGCTTCTTCTATTATTGCAGCATATTTACCTCTCATGGTGCATCAAGCAGGTGACAGGACCAGTTTGGTGGTTATTGGTTCCTACTTTTACTCATTCATTTATTGGAAGGTCGTTGAAGGGAATTCGTGCATCTCCAGTTACTGTCGCCAATGGAGTGAGAATACGAATCTCCTCTGTTGGTATTAGTGAATCTGGAAAAGCATTTGCAAATTCATCTTCTCTTGTCTTGCTCGAGAATCTGTTATTCCAACTAGCGTCGCAACCTGTAAATACAACCAGCTTGGAAATCTGTCATTTCGACCTACTCGGAGTATATTATCTGTTAGGAACCTGCTATCCCAAAGGTCCGAGGTCTTGAGTCTCAAGGCCTCCCAACGACCCGAATAACCAAGGGAATGACTGAAGAACAAGTCTTAGCCACCCTACCGAAGGGCCGACCCTTCCGACGAATCCTCGTCGCGAACAAGCATGAGGAACTAAAGGTTAGTAATTACTTCACTCTTGTTGTGTTACTTTACAAAAAATTATGCTTTAGCAGGAATCACTTCGGCCTACTCGGGAATACATCGTGTTCTGAAGTTTATTATATCCCGCTCGGGGATCTTATCTTGTCTTGCTTGGAAATTAATTATTCCAACCAGCTCCACAATGGAAATATATTTCCTCGACCTACTCGGGGATACGTCAATCTTTATTTACTCTGGAATCTTTTATCCCGCTCTGCTCGGGAACATATTGTACTTGGCTGTGGAATCTATTATCTCGACCTGCTCGGGATATGTTCTCTATTGGTTCGGGAATCTACTACCTCGATCCGCTCGGAATATGTTCACTACTACCTCGGAATATGTTATTTGCTCGGGAGTATGTTATCTCGGCCTGCTAAAAAATCTATTACATGTTCTGCTCTTGATCTGCTCGGGAGTCTATTATATTTCCCTGCTCAGGGATGTCTCGTAAGCCCAGTTCCACACTGGCCGCTAAGCCCGACCAGCTCGGCACCTTAAGCCCAGTTCCACACTGGCAATCTCAAAGCCCAGTTCCGCACTGGCAACATAAGCCCGACCAGCTCGGCACCAAAGCCCAGTTCCGCACTGGCACCTTATCGCGTAGCTCTTCTACGTAAATGCATAAGCCCGACCAGCTCGGCACCAAAGCCCAATTCCGCACTGGCACCTTATCGCGTAGCTCTTCTACGTAAACTGCATAAGCCCGACCAGCTCGGCACCAAAGCCCAGTTCCGCACTGGCACCTTATCGCGTAGCTCTTCTATGCACATACACAAGTTCAACCTTCGTTGGCACAGCTCGGCATATAAAGTCCAACCTTCGTTGGCACAGTTCGGCATATAAATTCCAACCTTCGTTGGCACAGCTCGGCATATAAAGTCCAACCTTCGTTGGCATATTTACGTCCGACCTGCTCGGGAACCTATCACCCTGCTGAAGAATCCGTTGTATCCCGCTCTACTCGGGACCTTTCTACATCTCGTTGGGAAGCTTACTACCCCGCTTTGAGTGGGAATCTTATCTTGTCCTGCTCGGGAATCCGCTATTCCAACTAGCGCTGCAGTCTATAAGTACAACCAGATCGGTCATTTCCGTCTACTCGGATTATGTTATCTACTTTACCCAGGAATATGTTATCTACACTTATTGAATCGCTTATCTCAACCTATTCGAGAACATGTTATTTGGGAGTTTTCTGCCACGACCTGCTCCGGGACGTGTTGATCTTTATCTACTCTTGAATCCATTCTCGGCTTGCTCGGAAATGCTATCGGGAATACACCCCGACCTGCTCGAAAAATTTTTCTCTACTTATTGACTGTATCATCTCGATCAGCTCGGAATATTATCCTGCTATGAAGTCTATTATCACTGCCTGGGTGTCTATTGTCCCGACCAACGGCTGCGGTTTTCCCCAGAAAGCACAAGTTTACGCCTCGGGTCCCGACCACTACTCTACAGTCCTATACTTCAATTCTTCGTCTAGGACTCGCGGCGGGGGATACTCCTGATGCCCCCCGTAACCACCTCGGGACCCGAGGACCGAGTCGTTCGCCCGAGGACCAAGCACTCCACCATCAGCATTACCCGCGTCGTCTAAGGCAAGAGCAATCAAGGAACGCATGCACCTCGGGAGTCCTGGCCAAGGCCTTGGAACCTCCTCGGATGTCATACCTCGGGAAAAGCCCGAGCATCCGCATCATAAAGAGGAGCTGGGGGATCGAGGAAGCAGTGTGAGCTCGGGGAATCTCCCGAGGACCCCAACCCGACGTGTTAAAGCACTTCCGCAAAAGACGGGGAACATGGGCCGGATTATGCGGGAACGTGCGTAGTGGGTGAGTGGGGTGGAAGACGTGCGCACGACCCCAACCACGTCCAATCATATCTCATCAGCCTAGCCCCTCTATAAATACCGCCAGGTTTTCTCCTTTGGATTCTCTCATTCTCACATGCTTTTGCTCTCACAGCACATAATTCACCATCTTTTCTCTCTGGCACACTGCCTGACTTAGGCATCGGAGGGGCTTCGCCGGACTCACCTCCGGCGCCCTCTGACCTGTGTTTGTGGCTGCAGGAACCAAGGAGAAGCACTTTCCATCTTCTAGTGCCCGACGCCCGAGCTCCTTCTCCCGACGTGGTGGTGGCTCTTCGGCTGACAAAATTTGGCTACATCAATTGGCGCCGTCTGTGGGAAATCGAGGAGGAAGACAACGCCACCCGAGGGAGGAGCAGATTTAGAAGGGTAGAGAGAAAGAGGAACACGTCGGGCGAGTATACGTAGCAACACTGCCTCTCTGATTTCCCTCTCCGATCCTCTTTTAGCGGGGGACAGATGAATTCGATGATTGATGAATGGGCAGTCGATTGTTTTGATAACTTCGGTTTGTCCATCTCTAGACGGTTCTTATAGATTAACATTTTGCTGGGTATGAACTTGAGAATAGAAGGGTTTTAAATGCGCAATTATGCCTCTCTGCAAAAGAAAGCCACTTCCGATGGTCGATCGTAAAGCTTTGCATAGTATATTTAATTAATAAGATTTCTTTTGATGATTTTATGATCTATTAGTTAAAATTGTTATTCAACTATGATACTTTTTGGTTACTTTTAAAATTATGATATTTCACTTGTAATTGTTTGAACTAGAAGTGATAAATCATATGAGAAGATAAATTTTAAGAAGTGAATGTGATATATTTCTATCACAACTTGATCGGAAATAAAACCTTTTTCGCTTGCAAGTTGCTCTAAAGACCACTGACTGAACAAAAGGGTGGTCAATTTTGTCTTTTTATTAAGTACAATTTTCGTGGAATATTATGTGTTTCGTTTTGGTATTGGAACCCACATGTGTAGAGATGTCTCATGTTAGCTCGCCTGTTCCAAAACGGTAGGGGTGTCAAATTCTGACACGACCCGATAACCCGATCCGAGTCGACCCGATAAAAATCGGGTTAGGGTTGAGACTTTTCGGGTTCGGGTCAGTTCGGGTTGAATCCGAAATCTGACCCGAAATTTTTTGGGTTCGGGTTGTTATCAGGTTGACCTGATTAAGTGGGCCCAAATAATAAATTTTCGGGTTATCGGGTTATATCGGGTTGTATGAGTTCGGGTTATCGGATTATATCGGGTTGATCTTATTTTCTTGTTCATATTTGTATAAAAATATATTATTTATTTAAATGTTTTCGGGTTATCGGGTTATACGGGTTGCACTGGTTCAGGTTCGGGTTGAGGCATTTCAGGTTGGTTCGGGTTCGGGTTAGAAATTTTTTTTATTTTTTATCCCAACCCGACCCGAACCCACCCGATCCACCCGAATTGACACCCCTTCAAAACGATCATTAAATAAGGATATTGTTAAATAATAAATTTGTGAGGAAGTCCCTGAACTATAAATATTCGATGGGGTTACTAATATAATTTTGGTCTTTCAAACATCTGAATCAAGTATTATGTTATTAAAACTTTTCTATTTAAATGAGAAATTGTAAAAGACAAAATTTGATATTTATGAATCTTGAGTTTCTACGAGATAATAAAGTTTAATTCATCACCAATAATACCTTTATACATAGATTTATATATATATATATAATAAGGTTTTTAAACTTTTTGGATTTTACATAGATCCACTTCTTACAAGAGAAAATAAAGGATAAAAGCCCTAGTTTTGTTTTCATTTTGTCATTTTAGGGTTTGATGTAGCCAAATTAGTTCAGCCGACAAGCTATTACCACGTCGAGGACCTCGGGAACGTCGGGCGTCGGGGATTTTTGAAGGGGTGCGCGCTCCTGCAACCAACAAACACTTGTGAAAGGGCGCCGGAGATGTATCCGGCGAAGCCCCTCCGATGCTTAAGTCAGCCGTGCACGAGAATAAAATGAGAGGAATATAAGCTGTGTGCGAGAGAGTGCAATAATAAGTGAATGAATCCCAAAGAGCAAACCTGGGGGGTATTTATAGAGGGGCACGTCGAGGACCTCGGGAACGTCGGGCGTCGGGGATTTTTGAAGGGGTGCGCGCTCCTGCAACCAACAAACACTTGTGAAAGGGCGCCGGAGATGTATCCGGCGAAGCCCCTCCGATGCTTAAGTCAGCCGTGCACGAGAATAAAATGAGATGAATATAAGCTGTGTGCGAGAGAGTGCAATAATAAGTGAATGAATCCCAAAGAGCAAACCTGGGGGGTATTTATAGAGGGGCTAGGCAGATGAATCGTCTCGTGGGCACGTTCTATCGAGACGTGGGTGAGATCGTGCGCACGCCTTCCGCATAATACGACCCACGTTCTCCGTCCTTTGCGGAAGTGCTTTAACACATCGAGTTGGGGTCCTCGGGAGAGACCTCGAACTCATCTGGTCTCCTCGGGCTTATAAGCTCTTTTCCTCGACGAAGGAGCTCGGGTGACTCCCGAGAGTATAGCAAGAGCTCGAGGAAAGGCCCGAGCTCCGAGCTCTTTGCGCACCTCTCGATTGCTTTTGCCCTTGATGAAGTAGGGAAGGCTGATGCTTTGTCATACAGTGTTACTAAGGGTTCTCGGGTCCCGAGCTACTAACGGGGGGCATCA
>KV017187.1:0-30294 GCA_001598015.1 Dorcoceras hygrometricum
GCTTGCTAACGGCTCGATTGATCTGTCTTTTCGCTACGTCTCGGTTTTCTTTAGTCGCAACGTCTGCTTCAAACGTTTCTTTGCGCTACAGCTGATTTATACATCTTTGTCTTAGAGCAACTACTGAATCATCTTCTGTCAACGACTGAATGACTGTAGCTCACTGCTGATCATACTGTGTCTTGCGTCTGGATTACCCAACGACTGGTTATACTGTAGCTCTCGTCTGGATTGCCTGTCGACTGAGTACTCACCTACTGATATCAACGTCTGAATATGCAACTCCTGTTAAGAGTTAAACGACGTTGCTCCATATCTTGCGCTTCTCTTGTCAACTGCTGATTGTGATGACATCACTGCTGACGCCATCATTGCTGATCCATCTACTGATTCTGCTGACGTCACTGCTGCTGATCCATCTTGTTGTCTGCTGATATAGCTGACGTCATCATCGCTGTTCCAGATTCCTCCAATAGAAATGCTGACGTCAGCGTTACTGATTCCAGCTCTTCTTTACTTCTTAACAACCTTCTGTTCGTATCTTAATTTCTGCTGAATCCATCTTCTCCAGTTTCTGCTTTCTGACGACAGCAACTGTATTGAATCAAACTTCTGCCTTCTGTCGACAGCAACCTCAACCTAAACATCCTCAACAAAACCTCGACAGCAACCTCATATATTCTTCAACAGATATGCTGACGTCACGGTTTTTGATTTAGCTCAACAGCAACCTCAACAGTAATTTCTTCTTGTCAACTCACGACTTCTCTTCTTTCGCGTACACGACTTCAACAGATAATTCTTCAACCGATATTTCAACAGACATCTTCTAATTCTGTTCTTCATGTTCACTTCGCGACTGTTCATTTTTCTTCTTCTACTTCTCTTCTGTTAAGATAACTCGATGTATTTCAACTAACATCTGCACACTAAATAGAATTGTTAGAAACACAATAACATGTTTTGTGCAATTCAAAACTCAGATCTGGATCTGTTATCCAGATCCATCATGACAAAAAACAAAAGTTGGCATCTCAATTCAAAAAGCAACGTATGATATTCAAAGATGGTGATAGCTAGATTGGCCACTATCGGTCACTTTTATTCAAATTCAAATGAAATATAAATTCAAATGTAAATTTAAATGCATGTGTGTCTATTTAATTAAGTTTGCAAATCATTCTAAAGGGGAGTTTGAGTGAGAGAGAATGATATTATTATGAAAAAGCTTCTATCCCATTGTAATAATTTCTAAATTTTTATTTTCAAAATCATTACTTCGAACTTGTTCGCTGTGTTATACTCTTTTTATGAGATCCTTTATTATACTAATTTTATGAGATCCTACTTGATCTTGGTATCAGTCAGTTACATTAAATTTTTTTTATAACTCTATGAGATTTCATAAAAGTTTACTTCATAAAATCCGAATGTTTGTGGAATGAATCCTCGGACAGGGAGATGTATTTATAGGCTAAAGTTGCTGAAATGATCCATCTCCATTGGGCACATGTTCTAAAATACAAAAAATTGGACAAGTATCCTAGACTACACTTGGACAAATGTCACTGCCAGTATCAATAAATAATTTATTTATTTATTTATTCTTTATTATATTTTAAATGACTGAATAAAAATATTTTTTAATAAATTGTTTTATTTTAGAAGCCCAATTTATGAGTTTATAGTGTTCAATCTATGTAATTAACTTTGGTCATATATAAAAAATCATTTGAGTTAAATTTTTGTTATTTAGATATGTGAGAATAATTAATAATTGTAAAATTTAATTAGAGTTCCACATTAACCCCTCAAAACTTTTGGTGCCATTAGCCCTTATTCGCAATGACATACACAGTGCAATTGCGTATTTTTTGGTAATGGCATTTGGATTGGGCTTGGTTCTCCGACGGCCCAATAAGAACAGAGTTCGTCGAACTGGACTTTGTGTGTCCAAGGATTCATCATCCGAGCAGCTGTATATTCCCACCGCCGATCGGACTCTTCTGGCGAGATCGACTTCATATGGACGAAGAAGAACATGAGGTGTACGGTGGCGAAATCCCGGACGAAGACGCTGATGCCGACGTCGAGATGACCACCGCCGACGGTGAGGCCGCCGCCAAGGTTGTATTCAATGTACGTCGTTGTTGTGTCTGCGATTTACATCGTATGTTTGATTAGATCTGCGGTTGTTTAGGAATTGGACGAGATGAAGAAGCGGTTGAAGGAGATGGAAGAGGAAGCTGCGGCGCTTCGTGAAATGCAAGCTAAAGTCGAGAAGGAGATGGGTGCTGTTCAAGGTGTTTCGTTTTTCTCTCTATTGGAATTATGATCTGTTCTTCTTTAGCTGGTCTTCGGTTTTGTTGTTGGTTATGGTTTCAATACTTTGAGTAGTTCTTGGGCTTGAAACTTGTTTATTAGGTGGGATTTGGTTTTAGTAAGAAGATCGTGATAAGTTTCATTTTGATGGTAATTGGTTTTAGTAAGAAGATCGTGATAAGTTACATTTTGATGGTAACTACTAATTACTGCTGTCCATCGATGAACCATTCAACCTACAAAATGAATATTATGCAGCCGGTGACTGCCGCAAACGACTTTCTCTGTTTTGTGTTTAGCGGGCTGTTGGATTGCAGTGATTGTTTTGCCCCTCCTGGTACTCGTGGCCCTTTATGTGGCTGGGTCTCAGTTTTTAAAAGTACTTCAACCCCACATGAGGATGTGCATAGTTAAAATTACAGATGTCCACTACCTGCCCCCCAAATCCTCAGTTAGGCTTGAAGGATGTGTGGGGTAAAACTGTCAAAATATACAGATGAGTAATTGACCACCTGCATCAACATGAATCAAGGCAAGTTTTGGAGAATTAGAACAAAAGGGTGTTTAATTTTTCTACAAATATTTTAATATGTAAAGTTTTATCAATTGTGCCCCCACCCTCATCTAGGGGTGTTCAAGAAGCGAACCAATTCGAACCAAACTGTTAAGCCAATCCAAACCTTGGTTTTTAGTCAATCGTGGTTTGGATTGGTGTGGAAAATATTCAAACCACAAATATTGGTTTGGTTCAAGGTTTAGAAAAATGTAAATCGAACCAAACCAAACCAAACCAAACCGAAGTATTATAATAAAAAAAATTATAAATGTATTTTATTAACTTAAAAGGGTTATTTGATTTTGTTTATAGTGGATTTTTTAAAATAATCAATTACATGAAATTGCAAAATAAGTAGCTCAATTCTAAATATCAGTCCAAATACTTGTAACCCTTAAAAAACATTTTGACTTCTCCATCGTTTTTCAAACGCCGGCTCACCCTCATAGGCTGTCTCACGTGCTACTCCATTAAATTGAGGCAAGGTAAGAAACTTTGGAACAATTTTATTCTAAAGAAAGGTTTTTTTAATCAATCATTTGTGTCCTCATATAAGATTTATTTTAGATTATTTGTTCATGAAATTGAGTTTTGTTCTCTGAATTAGATGTCTAAGACCATATACTGTCGAGGATCAAAGATAAAGAGAGTAAATGAAGTTCTTTTTGTTAGATTTAGTAGTGCACTAGAGAGTAAAACATATCTCTGCTTTTATTGAAGTTTTCATTAGATAATACATGCACATTGTGCATTTGTAAAATACTTTATTATACTGATATGTAATATGTTCAAGTTAAATACTTTTTTAGTGTTAGTTACTATATTATCATATAGTAATATTGTATACACTAATTTATTATGAAACATAAAAATTAAATCAACAATCCAAACCACTCCGAATCAAACCAAACCGAAATTCTTGGTTAGGGTTGGTTTGGTTTAAATAATTAATGGATTGGTTCGGTTTCAAATTTTATAAACCGATATATATATTGGGTTGGTTCAAATTTTCATCCAAAATCGAACCAATCCGCACTTGAACACCCCTACCCTCATCCCCCAGTATTTAAATTTTTCTATTTTTTCTGCAAATATGGTTGTGTTAAAAACATATGAAGTTTATCAATTGTTCCCGTTCCCCCACCCTCATCCCCTCATCCCCCAATCTCCATTTTATGGTCTGTCCTTGTTTAGTATTGATGATTGTTTTAATTTCTGTGATCTATTTTCAGAATTTCCTCATATGCAATCAAAGTTGTGAATCATGTAACACGTATGCTACATTAACATTAAACTTTCACTTCGTGAAGCCAGTAGCTGCCTGTTTATAGGTCACAAGTTTGTTTTAGAGACCTACATAAGAGCTTGTTATTTCATAAAAACTGAATTAGCGAAGGAGATCAGTTCAGTCGCATATCTAGTGGCCCAGTTTTTTCGATTAATAGTCTTATCAGTTGACTTTAAGATTACTTTCATTTTGAGATCAAAATACGGGAAAATATTGAATCTGGTTATTTTTTGTTATACCGCTGGCCGGAAAATCCCATCCTGCCGGAAAATCCCATCCTGATACAGTTTGCGAACTTGCGAATGGAAGTACTGGCAAAGTTCCGTGTAGATATATATTTTTCGATAACATATTACAGGGCTTTACCCTTTATATTTTCTTGTTTTCCTATCGTACACTTTAGGATGTATAGTTATCTGTTTTAGATGATGACTGAGTGATCACGCAAACACAATCCATCAATCCATTAACCAAGTCAGGGATCACCTGGTTCAAAACGTCTTTTTACCTTAAATCATTTCGTGGTCTTGAGTTATCAGTTTGTTCAAGTCGTGATCTACGAGGCCCTTTTAGTGAATTGATATTTTCCTTGATAATAAGTATATGAACTTTTATTCATAAAACTTCTTTATACTATCTGTGGAGTTTTACACTATGGTTTCATATCATATGTTCAAAATTATTGTATGGCCTTGCAGATCCGACCAATGCTGCTAACCAGGTGAGCAAGGAAGAGGTGGATTCACGATCGGTCTTTGTTGGCAATGTGAGTATCAACTGCCTAAAATTTTGTTAATTCGAGCTTATACGAGAAAATGCTTCAGTTCACACTTTGGGTGATCTGTTTATCTCCTTGGAATTGGAATTATATTTCCTCTCATACTTTTGATAATTTGTTTGACTGAATTTTAAGTTTTCACTACCTTTGCATTCATTGCTTCATTGAGACGTTTTTTAGTGTTTGCTGCCCCTTGTTTTAGCAGCAACCATATCCAATCTTTTTTCTATGAGATTTTGGTGATTTCTTTCGTTTATTGTTTTGCAATATCTTTTTCCATATTGGCATTTGTCAACCAAGCATTGTATGTGCTACAGTGTTGGCAACATTTAGTTTCTTGAGGCAAGTTAATTCATTATTGTCCGTTTTGCTTATTCTTGTGGTAGATGTTGAGTTGCATGGTGGATTGAGTTGAGTTAGGGAATCTAAAGTGCAACGTAGTGTTTTAAAAGGCGAGCACCACTCGCCTTTGAAGAGACAATTGTGGCTGAGTATGCAAGTCTGCTCAGGCGCACCTATATTCACTTGGAAGCTTTTCTTGCGTGCCTGGGGAAAGGCATCGAATTTCCCTTCTTTAAACAAATTAATAAAGGCTGTATTTCCTAAAATATTCAAAAGTTACATATATAGATAGATATCAACCATAAATTAGGACTCAAAATTGTCAAACTAGGAATAGAATCCAGTTGATTGATTGCACAAATTAATGGATAAAATTCATATATTTCAATAAGTAAGAAACCTAAAATAAGAGAACAAAATCTGCGACTAATAGCAGATTCTTAATTACAACATACTAAATCTGCTAATAATTGGTGATTCCCTAAAATACTGCATACTGGAGATATTTATTTTGCCATAAAAAACACTAGATTAATATATTTTTCTAAAACATTAATATAGATCTTTTGCCTCAAAACTTTAATAAATAATATAGTTTTGTAATGTAATCATTCTTCCATAGATTACTTATTTAGAAAATAGTGTTCTCCCTGATAATAGTAGTAATTAAATATTTATTTAGAAAAACTAATAGAGCACCTTGCTTCAATAAGGCACGTGTCTCACCGTACTCTTTGCGTGTCAGGCACTGTGACCATTTTGTGCGTTGCGCCTCTTACAACTAGGGGAAAATGGGGAGTGAAGGTTTCACATCTCTGAATGTCATTGTACTGTTGTTGGAGGATGTGGAGATTAGTGTAGTTTGATGAGCTTGTTAGAAATCTCTTACAAGTAGGGGGAAATGGGGAGTGAAGGCTTCACATCTCCGAATGTCATTGTACTGTTGTTGGAGAATGTGGAGATTAGTGTAGTTTGATGAGCTTGTTAGGAATCTCATGATTAATTTGTTATCATAAGCAAGAGCATAGTTTTCGGTATCTTGTTTATTGATTGGTAGAACCCAAATTTGGCTACTAGATGATCAACAACTTAGTTCTCCTGTTGGGATAAATGCCGATGACCTGAACTTTTGGAATTTGGATATAGCTTCAAAGGCCAAATTGTAAGTGGATAGAAGGAACTTCTATCTCTAAAGGTGGGATATTTCACTTTTTATATGTTCAAAATGTTTGAGGTTTGATAAATCAAATATAGAAAATCATGAGATTTTACCTGGGAAGATATGCTGAATGAAGATCTAAAAATTTCGGGAATTATCAAGAAGTTTGCAACCCAGCAGAATGTACAGGGCAAACGTCACCAAACACTGGCATTTTAAATGTACTTGGAGCAATTAAGACCTTACTAGATATGTTCAGTAATCATTTCAAAAGGAAAGTGGGATAGATGCAGATTGATGTTATGGGAAAACAATTGGGTGGGGATTGTCTTGGATAAGATTCCAAATGTTTTTCACGACCTTTCTTACGTAGCAATTGTTATTGTTAATAATCTGCACAGTGTGTGTTCATTTTGTGAGGGGTATTTTCAGAGGGTGGAGGAAGCAACCTTGTAGATCTTTATGAGGGTATGAACTTATTTCATTGTCCAAACAACTAATGTTACCAGGGTTTAAATTTTAAATTGGATGAATCGCTCAAGAACTTGAATTAACACGATGTACGACAATAGAATAAGTAGTGCATCCTCGTTCTTTTAATAATTTGCACAGTTTGTGCTCATTTTGTGAGGGAAATTTTCAGAGGGTGGAGGACGCAACCTAGTAGAGTCTTTATGAGGGTATGAACTTATTTCGTTGTCCAAACAACTAATATTACCAGGGTTTAAATTTTAAATTGGATGGATCACTTCAGAACTTGAATCAACACGATGTACGACAATAGAGTAAGTAGGGTATCCTCTAGTTGGTGTGTTTTCTGTAAAGAAAGATGGGGTAAGACCACTTTATGTATCTTGTAGATTCATGATGCTAATGTAAGATCTCGAAAGATGTGCCACATCATGTTTATATGAAACTGATAAATGATACGAAGACAGAAAAATGAAGATACTCTGGATGGCAACAATACTAGCAACCTGAGTTATTAGATGTACACGTTTGAGGTGCCCAAGCCCAGGCTTGGCCAGTGCATTTGAAGGAGACATAGATGCAACATTAAGTAATACACATGCTTGGGGGTGTCTTAGGTTGGAAGCTCCATGCTCTTACAAGCCTTTGGACTTTTATTTGCAAAATTAAAACACAAAAATGTGTTTCCAAAATGCAATCATTGAATGCATTAAATAATAAAATATAGTTCACCTAAAACTTGAGAAGCCTATCACACCAAAGTCAAACACCTCACTTCATAAATATATTGTTCCTCCTCTTCTACAGGCCCGGTCGATTTTGATACTGAAGATACATGCTTCTAAATGCTTGTTTGATGAATTGATTATCAACCCATGCATTTTTTTCGTGTTATATTCTATTTGTATTCTCAAGGCTCTATGTTAGGGGAAAACAGTAGTGGGAAGTATGATATGAATAAATTCTACGTATTTGGGAGACTCATATTTCTTCCTTCTTCCGTATGTTTGTGTTTTTCAGCCTTTTTGATGTATATTTCGCCAACAATTGTGGGCCATTTTATATTTTACCAATGGTTTTGAGAAGTCTTGTATATTGTGCATCAAAGAGTATGCTGCTTTCAATTTTTGCATTTTCAAAAATATAGTTCATTTATTTGTGGGAATGAGCTTGCTGTAAGTAGGTAATAATCAACTGTACAAGTAAATGGAAGTTTAACAATGGAGAAAACAAGAATTAATCGTCCATGGTTTCATGCAGTACTTTCACTTGCTATAGAATATATAATTGATGTTGTTTTTGATATTTATAGAGTAGTATTATTAGATGCAAAATGGAGTTGTTTGGACCACCTTTGAATGAAAGAAGCAGTAATAGCTAGCTTTCCCTTTGAGGTATTCTGATAGGGGAATTCTGAATGAAAATATAGATAGGCCCAGGCTCACTATAACTCATGTTTACAAAAGAAGGCCGAGGGCCCACTCAAGAGTAGAACAGTAGAATAAATAGGAGGGAGCTTAGTACGGGGAGGGTATTGAGTTGGTTATGCTCAGTCTGTTATCTAGCTAGGCTAGAGGTTACAGGGATATTCCCTGGGTAGTTATACAATAGTGCTGTATTCCAATTACCTGAACTAACGAATATACATTTTGTTTCCTGGAAGTTCATGTGTTTGGTGCTTATCTTTGTGTTGTGATTGAGAACATATCAACTTGTCCGACCTTCCGGATACGTTTCGATCGGAGGACAATGGCAGCAACCTGATCGGAATCCAAGTTAGAAGTCCTCCAGAAAGCTATGAGTGCGGTGCAGGGCAACGTGGATGACATACAGGAGCATATGGGGAGTTTAACCAAGGCGTTGGCTGCGATGGCTGAGTCGCAAACGAGAATGGAAGCCAACCAAACTAAGCTGGAACAATAGATTTACAACACGAAGGGGTATCAGAGAGGTGGCGAGGTGCAGGGTGAGCACCTGGGGAAGAGGAAGAGACCAGGGGCTCGAATATGGATTCTAAACCAAGCGGAGAGGAGGAATTGCGTCATGCGCTAAAAAGTGAGATACCTGGTTTTGACGACGTAGACCCAAGGGGCTGGCTCGGGAAGGCAGAACAATATTTCGAATTGCATGATACATCGATGGGTCATCGTCTCCGGCTAGCGCATATACACATGGACGGATAGACGTACCATTGGTTCCAATGGCTACGATCAAAGATTCCTGATATTAGCTGGGGAAGATTTGCAGAGGGATTAATTAAGAGGTACGGGGGAAGGAGACAGACGAATCCGTTTTTTTTGCTAGTGTCCTTGAAACAGGTGGGCCAGTCCTTGGATACTTACATTGAGCAATTTGAGGTACTTCTAGCACAGGTCGGGGATCTACCGGAGGATCAGTGTCTGGGATATTTCTTGAGCGGGTTACGTGAGGATATAAGCAAGCGGATTGGAATCCATGAACCTCGCACCATCATGAGGGCTATGGATTTGGTGCGAGCAATAGACGAGAAGATGTTCGGGTACTCAGGACATTATCGTGCCGGGCACACGTCGACGAATTTCGTGGGGAACAATCGATCGGGCTGGGTGGGCCTCTTGACAGGGCGGAGGGGTTGGGCTTGGAAAGGGGCCGGCCCAATCCGATAGCTAATATAGCCACACGTCAGGAGAAATACAGTAACACCCCTGATCGCAAGACAGCTAATATTCCATCATCCGACGCTACTAGAGCAATCGGAGGGGGTAACCAACCGGGACTCGCTTATCGACGAGGTGAAACCAAGTGGGATGGCCGGATAGTTTCACAGCAAGAGTACCTGAGGCGGAAGGAGAGGGGACTGTGTTTCAGGTGCGGGGAGGTATATTCACCGATGCATAAATGTGCGTTCAAACTCATACAAGTTGCGCTACTCGAAGACGAGCTGGGTGAGGAGGTCGAAACAGTTGAGGCAGTAGCTGAAGACGACTACGCGGGGGATAACATCAAGGAATACGGTACGTTGGAGCTACCTCTCTTTTCAATTAGCGGCATGAGCCAGCCTCAAACACTGAAATTGAGAGGGAAAATCGAGGGAGAGGAAGTGGTGATAATGGCGGATAGCGGAGCCAGCCACAATTTCATATCACGTACCCTAATAGAGAAGTTAGGCCTTGAGGTTGATGAAGCAGTGCGGTTCGGAGTATGCCTCGGGGATGGGGGCAAGGTGCAGTGCCAAGGAGTGTGCCGTAACCTACTGGTGGAGCTGGGGATGTACACGCTCACCATTACAGCATTACTGGGCACCTGTTCGAATTGGGGGGTGTGGATGTGATGCTGGGGGTGGACTGGTTAAGAACATTAGGGGAACTGATTCTAGATTGGAGTAAAATGAGGATGAGGTTCAGTACAGGGGATCACACGGTGGAACTTAGGGGAGACCCGACGCTACAGAAATCCATGGTGTCGCGTAAATCGATATACAAGCTCACGGAGATTGAGTTCTCAGCGACCCTTTTCACTGTGGAGCGGATCAACAAGGCGGATGGCTAACTGGAGAGGGAGGGTGCTCCCCTGAATTACGCGAAGTACTACAACAATATAAGAATATCTTCGCTAAACCGCAGGGTTTACCACCGGAGAGAATGCAGGACCACGCAATCAAAATCAGGGAATGTCTCGGGCCTGTACAAGTTCGACCTTACCGTTATGCACACCGCCAAAAGAATGAGACTGAGACATTGGTAACGGAGATGTTGATGGCAGAAATTATACAACCTAGCAACAACCCCTATTCAAGCCCAGTAATTCTAGTAAAGAAAAAGGACGGGAGCTGGAGAATTTGTGTTGATTATCGTGCTTTGAATGAGGCCACAATTTTCTGACAAATACCCGATTCCTGTTGTCGATGAGCTTTTGGATGAACTGCATGGATCAACATATTTCTCCAAACTGGACCTAAGGTCTGGATACCATCAGATCAGGGTTAGGTCGGAGGATGTTGCGAAGACCGCGTTTAGGACACACTTGGGCCATTATGAATTCTTGGTTATGCCATTTGGGTTAAAGAACGCACCAGCGACGTTCCAGGCCACAATGAACGAGATTTTGAGACCCCATTTGAGAAAATTTGTGCTGGTCTTTTTTGATGACATTCTGAGTTTCAGCAGGACTCTGAACAAGCACGTGAAACACCTGCATATTGTGCTGCAGATTCTCCGTGACAACCAGTTATTTTTGAATGAAAAGAAATGCTGCTTTGGGTTGACTGAGATTGAGTATCTGGGCCATGTGATATCTAGGACAGTTGTAGCCGTGGATAGAAGGAAAGTGGAAAGCGTGGAAGCTTGGCCAACTCCAAGTAACATCAGAGAGCTTCGGGGTTTTTTGGGACTGTCAGGGTATTACAGAAAATTTATCCTCGACTACGGTAAGATTGCCAAGCCTCTCACGGAGCTATTGAAGAAGGGCTGTTTTGGGTGGAATTCTGAGCAGACAAGGCATTTGAAGAGCTTAAAACACGATTCACAACAGCCCCAGTATTGAAACTCCCAAATTTTGATGAAGAGTTTGAGGTAGAATGCGACGCATCCGGGCGTGGGGTCGGGGATGTCTTGGCTCAAGGGGGACGACCAATTGCTTATTTCAGCAAGGCCCTAGCTGATCGGGCACTAAGCAAATCAACATATGAAAAGGAGTTGATGGCCTTGGCATTAGTGGTGCCGTTGGCATTAGTGGTGCGTCATTGGCGACCTTACCTTTTATGTTAGGGAATTTGAGCAGGAAAATATAGATAGGCCCAAGCCTCTTATAACTAATGTGTATAGCAGGAGGCCCAAGGCCCAAGGCCCAAGGAAGAAACTAGTTATAGAATCAATAGGAAAGGGAGCGAAGGAGGAAGGGCATTCAGTTTAGTTGTTAGCAATCGTCATCTAGCTTAACAAAGTTAGAGGTTACAGACATTGCCTGGGAGTCCATAACTGTCTTGTAATAGTCATTCTAGGGCAGGGAATATACAATCCATATCTTGATTCATTACGTTCATTAATTGATCTTACCTGTTGTGATTGAGATCACAACAATTGGTCCGACCTGCCGGATTTGTCGATCGGAGGTAATGGCAACCACACGTTTGGAAGCTGATTGGGACGCGTTGGAACGGCTGATAATCAAATCTCGGGAGAACGTGAACAAAGTGGAGGAGAACATAAACGCTATGACAGAAAACCTAGTCACGATGAACAAAAGCCTATCGGAGATGAAGTCGTTGATAGAAATAATGAGACGGGAAGAAACGGAAGAGGGTTACGTACCGGAGGGGGTGGAAGAATCGTTGGAGAATCCGGCGAAGGAAGATCGAGGTGGAGACTGTGAAGAACTACTGCTGGCCATGAGGAGAATTGATGTGTTTGGAGCAGCGAAGGGACAGAGTTTGGGCTTGGCGCCGCTAGACGAAGGGCCACCGCCGTTACATTTGGGCTGGAATAAGGATGTTTCTGGCCCAGCTAATACATCAACCCAGGCCCAACAGTCTACGAGCCAGACGTTGATCAATACCAGCGGGAGCAATCAGACCGGAGGTTCGCTACGGAGGTGGTTGTCAACGGGAAATGGAAGCAAAACGGGAAACCAATTGCGGCTGGGCTTGATTACAATGGCCAGGCTACCTCGTCGCCAAGCTTCCTGACGAGCCCTAATCAATTCGTGGACAAAATTCCGGATCAGAAGAATGATACACGACTTCGTATATTTTCTGGAAATGCGAATTCTGCGCTTGCTCGGGGAATTGTCAATAGATTGCTAGAAATTATGCCGCCGCTTTCAGATAGGAAGCTGGAAGAACGGCTCAGTGCATCTGGGAACGCTCTTTATCAACCCCCCTATTCTCTTGCTGAGTTCCTCCGCCTTCTCGTTCGAATCGAGGAGCTTCTGTCAACAGTGGAGCTATCGCCTGCCAAGCCCATGCTAACTGCCCTTTCACCACAGTGGGATGCAGTGATTGCAGAAGATTTTTTGAAGCATTCTGATGTGGATGTCAAAGTAGGTGTGGCGTCTTGCATCAGTGAAATCACTAGAATTACAGCCCCAGATGCTCCATATGATGATGACAAAATGAAGGAAGTTTTTCACTTGATTGTATCCTCTTTTGAGGATTGGTCTGACACATCTAGCAGATCTCATCGGGCTGTTGCTGCTTTTCTGCTTCTGGCTGTTGGATTGCTTTGTGCGTATGAGCTTTGCGCCGTGTATGTTACAGCTGGTGCAAAAGCTTCGGAGCGGATGGTTTTCAATGGAAATGGTTTAGATATTGATGAACATGTCAGAAGGGCATATAATTTTGCTTATTCCGATTGTATTGAAGTGGGTCCTGTTGCTTGCTTACATGAACATCCAAATCCAAATGACTTATATATCCCTCGTCAATCTAGAAGGGCACTGCACCTTGGCCTTCTCTATTTTGGTTCTCTTGTAGTTCTGCTTGTCTATTCCATCTTGTACGGCCTAACAACCAAAGAATCACATTGGTTTGGAGCGATTACATCACCAGCAGTTAATATTCTTGATTGGAATGTGGGAACTTGCCTGTATGGGTTCAAGCTTCTCGAAAGTCGTGTTGCTGCACTTTTTGTAGCGGGGGCATCTCGTGTCTTAATATGTTTTGGTGTTCTTTATTGGTATCTTGGACACTGTACTAGTTATGCTGTTGTCGCATCTGTGCTGCTAGGTGCTGCTGTTGCGCGTCATTTATCAGTTACTAATCTGTCAGCTGCAAGAAGAGATGCATTAGAGAGCACAATAAAATTGATAAACGCTACACAACAACAGTTTGAATTGGGCATCGCTGTGTTGTTGTTAGCTCCCGTCATCTGGTCAATTATGGTTTTCCTAAGGTCACTTAAATATGAAGAATTGTCCATGACTTCAAAACCTCGGAAGTATGGCTTTGTTGCTTGGCTGGTGAGCACTTCAATAGGATTGTTACTCTCCTTCTTGAGCAAGTCGTCAGTTCTTCTGGGATTATCTTTGACGGTTCCTGCACGCCTCTCGGTCGGCATCCCAAGTTGGATACGCAATGGTTACCAGTTGTGGTATTCTGGAGGTGGTAGTGAAGACCGCACACAGAATCATGCAATTATTGGGAAGATGGAGAATCATGCAATTATTGGGAAGATGGAGAGAATTGTTCTTTTTGTTTGCATGTTCTTGTTTACTGGATCCGTGCCACAAATGAAGATGGAGAGAATTGGAAAGATGGTGTTATCATGTTGGAACAGGTGGCCAATGCCACAAATGAAGTGTTGGAACAGGTGGCCAATACCACAAATGAAGTGGCTGGAGATGGCACCACGTGTGCTGCTGTTCCCACAAACCAGCCTTGTCGCTGCTTTCAACAGGGGGAGTATTGTTAGGGAATTTGAGCAGGAAAATATAGATAGGCCCAAGCCTCTTATAACTAATGTGTATAGCAGGAGGCCCAAGGCCCAAGGAAGAAACTAGTTATAGAATAAATAGGAAAGGGAGCGAAGGAGGAAGGGCATTCAGTTTAGTTGTTAGCAATCGTCATCTAGCTTAACAGAGTTAGAGGTTACAGGCATTGCCTGGAAGTCCATAACTGTCCGGTAATAGTCATTCTAGGGCAGGGAATATACAATCCATATCTTGATTCATTACGTTCATTAATTGATCTTACCTGTTGTGATTGAGATCACAACATTTTAGGTCGGAAGTTTGTGGTTTTGACAGACCACAAGGCGTTGAAAGAACTTTTTGCACCAGAGAATAACAACCCCCGATCAGCAACAGTGGTTGTCGAAACTGATGGGATTTGAGTTTCAGATCAAGTACAAGGCTGGGTCTGACTTCAACAGCATATCAATCCTGGATGTGGGAGGGCGTGGAGGAGATCAAGGAGGCTGTGAGGGCAGATCCTATACTAAACCAGATCATTACAAAACTGGTTAAAGGTGAACTGACAGATTCTCCATATACTATGACACATGGGACATTGCTGCACTATGGTAAGTTGGTTTTACCATCAGAATCAAAGTGGACGAATCAGATCATGGAAGAATGCCACAGCTCGGCTGAGGGAGGGCATGCTGGTGCGTTTCGAACACTGAGACGCATTGCTAATAGTTTCTTTTGGAGGGGGATGAAAAAGGCAGTTTACAATTTCGCAGCAGAATGTCTAGTTTGCCAAAGACACAAGTACCAAGCTATGAAACCCGCAGGGCTGTTACAACCTTTGGCGATCCCCGAACAGATATGGGAAGACATCTCTATGGATTTCATTACGGGTCTACCCAAATCATGGGGTTTTGAGGTGTTGTGGGTGATAGTGGACCGGCTGTCCAAGTACAGCCACTTCATCTTATTGAAGCATCCATACATGGCTCAAAGTATGGCAGTTATTAAGGAGATAGTGCGCCTTCATGGGGTGCCAAGGTCAATTGTAAGTGATAGGGATCCAATCTTTATGAGTGCTTTTTGGAGTGAGATCTTTCGGTTGCAAGGCACCAAGCTAGCTATGAGTTCGGCGTACCACCCAGAATCTGATGGGCAAACGGAGGTTTTGAACAAATGTGTGGAGACTTATCTGCGTTGCTTTGCGTCCGAACAGCCTCGAACCTGGAGCACTTGGTACATTGGGTTGAGTATTGGTACAATATCGTACCAAACTGCAGCAGGCATGACACCCTTTGAGGCAGTCTATGGGCGTAAACCACCAGTGATCACGAGGTTCCTATCAGCAGAGTCTAAGGTTGCAGCAGTAGGGCGTGAGTTGTTGGACAGAGATGAGGTCCTGCGGCAGCTCAAGTATAACTTGGAGAGGGCACAATAGCGGATGACTAAGTACGTAAACAATCACTGGCGAGATATTGCGTTTCAGGTGGGAGATAGGGTGTTCCTAAAGTTACCACCTCACAGACAACAGTCCGTTTACTCCACGATTTTTCAGAAACTGGCTCCAAGATATTACGGTCCTTACTCAGTAGTTCAAAAGGTGGGAAACGTTGTTTATAAACTACAGCTGCCAGCAGGTTCGCGCATTCACCCGGTATTCCACGCATCCTAGTTAAAGAAAGCAGTGGGAAAGGAGATTCAGAGCAGGGATTTACCCTTGGGGTTGGAGCATGACTTGACATTCAATTATGATCCGATTAAGGTGTTGGCAGGAAGACATAAGAAGCAAGCTGGAGTGCTAGTACCACAGGTGCTAGTTCAATGGAAGGATAAAACGATCGAGGAGGCAACCTGGGAGGATGCCGTTGACTTTGCTTCCTAGTTTCCACAAATCAGCCTTGAGGACAAGGCTGATCTGAACGTGGAGGGTATTGATAGGGGGATTCTGAATGAAAATATAGATAGGCCCCAGGCCCACTATAACTCATGTTTACAAAAGAAGGCCACCGAGGGCCCAATCAGGAGTAGAACATTAGAATAAATAGGAGGGAGCTTAGTACGGGGAGGGTATTGAGTTGGTTATGCTCAGTCTGTTATCTAGCTAGGCTAGAGGTTACAGGCATATTCCCTGGGTAGTTATACAATAGTGCTGTATTCCAATTACCTGAACTAACGAATATACATTCTGTTTCCTGGAAGTTCATGTGTTTGGTGCTTATCTTTGTGTTGTAATTGAGAACATATCATATTCATGCCTTGTGAATTAGACCATTAAAGGCTTTTGTTCCACCATTGACTAATAGAAGCACTCAAAATAGTAGATACCCAACTTTATTACTCTAAATAATAGCATTCCAAAATATAGCCATTGGTATAACCTCTATTGCCTTTTTTAATCTTGTGCATCATTTGCAAATCGACTTAGGGTTCATCATCCAAAGCAAATATTTTCTCAAACCTGCCTTAAAGTTAAAAGAGCGGTGAAACCAAGAATTCGTGCCTTGACCCTCATCATGCTCAAAACAAATGTGGGTTTTTGCTTGCAAGTTGCACTGTGCCCTTCACTGATATTAAAAAACAGTCAGATATAAAATTTCTGTTGTAATTTGAATCTCACACAAGTTTATAGCTATGTGTTTTTTATAGATTGATATTAAAATCACATGCTAAAACATTTTCACTCGGACAATTTGTAACAACTTGAATGACTTTCTTTTGCCTGAGGGCCTGAACATACTTATCATTCCACCTGTGGAAAAATAGCTACACATATTCCTCTTGGATCATTTACCTTTAATTGATAAATGTCTTACTTTTTTTTATCTGTCCCCCAATCAATTATCAAGGTGCAATCAAATTTATCCCGGTCATTCAAAATTATGGTTCCGTTGAGCATATTATTACTTTTTTTGTCATAGAAATTGTATTTAATTTGTAAGATTTCATTGTCATCCCATGTTTCCATGATACATCTTGTTGAAGGATTGGAGCTTTGGAATTTGATGTTTTTAGTAATGAGAATGCAGTGGAGAAGGGTGTAGTTTTGGTTTCTTTTACGCAGTGGGGGATGATTTCAATGTTTTATGCAACTGATGATGGAATCGGTTGCTTAGTGGAGTATAAGGTTTTCGGGTGATTTTGGGCTTGGATTTCTTTATATTATCTTACATGTCAAGGAGTGAATGCCTGACTTGAAGACACAAAAGGTATACGCCTAGGCCCTCCTTTTAAAAGGGCGTCCAAGGGACATCCTGGCCAAATTGGCAGCTTTTTGCTACCCCAACGCTAGGTAAGTTAGCAAACACATATCTAAACGGTGTAACTTGTATGTGTGAAGAATGTTTTGTTATGGCGCATTGTGCATGTAGTATGTGATTTATCAGTAGTGTTAATTAACCCTATTATACCAGTTGCATTTGGACGGAAAGATTTGATTTGGAGGAGAGTTTTAATTTGGGGAGTGATTTGAAGAATACATGGGTGTATTTCAAATCAATGAAAAACACCCTTACATTTACTTAGATTGACAAAGAGGTAGATTTGAAATTCATCCAAGTTATAAATGGATTTGACTCCATGGTTTCAAATCCTTCCACTACACCCCAAGGTTGTATTTAGATAGAAGGGTTTGGATTTGTGGGAAATGCGTGGATTTCAAGATGATTTCACATTATCACATTAAAGCAAATCTTGGCTTTCACAGAATATTTCAGATCCTTTGTCTAATTTTGAGTAAAACGAATACAATATTGAGTAGTGAATCTGAAATCAAGTACAATCAAATTCTTGAATCCAACTGCAACCCAAGTGAAAATACTGGCTGTAGATGCAAATTCCTGACAAAATCTGTATGTCTTACTTGTCAGGTGAATATGGATAGTTTCTGTTTTTTATTTTCCATAGTGAAATTTTATCTGACCCATAAGCATAATATTGTTGCATTAAATGGGTAGTTCATTACGGTCAAGTAATTTAGAACTTCTTTTTCCTGATTTACGAGCACCTACTTTATGTAGTGATAGTTGCATGAATTTTATTGCTAAAGTACCCATATACATTCCAGTTATAAAATCTATGGTATCCCCTAATTAGTTTACACCACCAGTCTTAGTCATCTGAATGGATGGAATCTAGTGAGCCTAAAAACCTAGCAAATAGTTCCGGAGATATCACATAATATATAATAAAATTCGACATGCATTAAATGTTTTTTGTGAAAGCTAAACATATAAAGTGCATTTCCTTGCCTCAACTTTTACAATTGTTTACAAAAATTCAAATTATTTAATAATCAAACATGAACATTTTTCTTCAAACTCACATAAACACCACAAATAATATCCCCAAATTATCATTATTATTTATTGAAGTGTGGCTTAGAAACTTCTGCCTCATTAGCTTTGACGGGACACCCCGACCCGAAGGCTGACAGCCACACCCAAAAGATCAACCAAAATAAAATTGTCATTTTCTAATAATTTATTTTGACTAATAAAATCATATTTATCTTTTATAAACAAGTAAATTGGTCTAAGCGGCTATATCGGATATTTCGACGTGACAATTTTAGTCCCTTAAAAATGAATTTTGCCTCAAGAATCTTCACACCAAAACCAAATCCTTGCGAACTAAACATAAATACAATGAAATTAGCCAAATAAAATGATCATTTTCTAATAAATTTTGACCAATAAATCATTTCTAGTTTTTATAAACAATTACATTGATCTAAGCGGCTATCGGATTTTTTGACGTTACAATTTACCCCATTTAAAATGAATTTCGTCCTTAACGAGTCCTGAAAGATGTCTTTTAACATCCGCCTCCTTAATCATTAGTCGGTGGTAACGAGAACGAAGATCTATCTTTGAAGATACTGCCGCTCCCTGGAGCTGATAAAATAAATCTTCGATACTCGGCAATGGATATTTTATTCACTGTTAATTTGTCAGCTTCTTGTGATCTATACACAGTCTCACGCCGATGTCCTTTTTATTTACAAACAACGTCGGGGCTCCCCAAGGTGAGTATTGTGGTGTATAAACCCTTATCCAATAACAGATGAATCTGATCATTTCGTTCCTTCATAACAAGGTCCCTATCTGGTGGAAGGCCAGAAATCATTTAGAAACACCTTTGGAAATTTATTAACCACATCAACATCAGTTAGTGACGACCTTTCATCCTCCAATATTTTAGAGACACTAGCTAGGAATCACCATTCATCCTCCAATACTGCAGAGACACTAGCTAGGGATCCTTGACATCCCTTTTTCGAGCAACTCTGCGTCTTCAATGCTAAAATAATGCAAGGTGATTTACTATTATATGTGGGCTCAAATATAAATTGATCTCCTTGTGGTGGTTTTCAGTTTATAATTGATACTCGCCCCATACTTTACAACCAGCCCATACCTAAAATAACATCATACTCAAGCATTGGCAAGACAACTAAAGCAGCAAAAACTGTGTTTTCGTGTAGCCTAAGTTCTATATTACGAGGTAGATGATTAGACAAAAGCTCTTCCCCAGAGGGACCAGTCACACTATAACTCACTAACAAATTTTCAGCCAAAACAGGCAATCTTATCTCAAAAGATTCAGATATAAAAAAATGTGTAGTACCAGAATCTATCAAAGCAGTAGTAGGTATGCCAACTAAAAGTCTTGTACCTGCAATTACAGTGGTATTTGGATCGGCCTGCTCTGCTATCATCACAAAGGCTCTTCCCTCCATTGATTGTTTTAACTGTGGACAGTCCTTGTTAATTCCTGATCCACCACACTTAAACATATATTCATCCCAACTTGCACTGCCTGGCATGATCCTTCTAACACTTAGGACATAACGACTTATCCTCAGTTTTGGGAGTAGTGGCAGTCAGTTGTCCCTGCTCTGACACTCAGGACATAACGACTTATCTTCAGTTTTGGGAGCAGTGACAGTCGGTGGTCCCTACCGTTGTGGCCATTGTGATCCTCGATTTCTCTTCTTGAATGGCCTTTGATCCTTGGGCTGTGAAGCCTGACGTTCACCTCACCCGCCTCTCCTCATCTATTTCTTACCAATCTTTTTCAGTCCTTAATGTCTTATCAATTGCGGCTCTGAAGTCTTTAATCTCTACCAGCCTAACATTGTTCTTAATCATAGCCCCCACACAGATAACTCCGCTTTCTTGACAGACAGAAACTCGCTCTCCAATTCGGAACACACGCTTGCTAGAAAAATACTGATCATAAAACATTTTTGTGCCTCTTCCAAATGAGAGTGGCTAAGTCAACAGCCAACTTAGCTCTCTTCCACCAAATCATGGCATTTTCCTTGAACATGTAGATGGCGCCCTTGGCCTATCCAAGTTAGCCAACTGCTGGTATATCAATAATTTCTTCCAGATAGCTGATCCAGCACTTAGCCACCATTAGGTTAGTAGTACCGAAAAATTCCGGGTCATTAGTGCCTGAAACGCTCTGTGCATCCTCTTGGGTTAATGCCCCTGCCTACTGTTGGCCCTACCTCATCCACCACGACTGACACATGATAATATTACATTTTTTTACTAAATCCCTAAAGCTTAAATTAAAAGTTAAATTAAAACTCATCAAATGAAATGCTTAAACTTACAGATTTTGTGGCGAAGCTGTGTGTTCTGTCCTGGAAGGTGAGCACCTATCCTTTAGGAACATGATATGATACCAAGTTGAAATGCTCCAAATTTTAAAGAAAATAAAGGGAATGTTTACAATTATAAATTAGACTTAACGTGCACAGTGTCTTCCTCTAGAAATCTTCACTCCAAAACTAAATCACAAGGATCTAAACATAATTCCTGCAAAATTGACCAAAATAAAATTATCACTTTCTAATAGTTTAATTTGACCAATTAAATCATTTTTATTTTTTATAAAATATTTCATTGGTCTAAGTAGTTATTTCGGATTTTTGGGAATATGAAGTATAAGTAGAAACAGAAGCAGATAGTTACAAACAATCTGAAACACTTCCACCTGGTATATTACTTACACACTCCCTTGGTCTATTGTTAATTTGACAGCAGCCAGTGTTAGTGTAAGCCAGCATTGCGTAATGTGTACATTCAATGCTTAGGAATGCATATAGGCTGTATATTTAAAGTATTTTAAAAGTGGGCTGCAAAACTCCTATCTGATTTCATCAATTGTTAATAAAGACTTTTGGGTGAAATGCTTGTTTATTGACTCGAGTTCATGTACATTTTCGAGTGGTGTCAAACGCAAACAAGGAAAGATTACGCATGGATTAATAATTGACCATTTTTCAGCTGACTTATGAATCCCATTGTATGATGTTTCCCTTCTTATGATTAACTATTGTGTTCAAGTGAAGTGTCAATAGTTAACATACAGTTGAGATCTTTCCTTGTTTGTAAATGAGACAGCAGCAAATGTGAACGTTTAGATATTCTGTCTTTTCTTTTGAATAACTTCATCTGTAGCTGCCACAGGATGGAAGGTATGATATTAACAAGGGTCTGTTGTTACATTCCCATGCAAAGGACAATGTGACAGTCATAGCAGCGAGAATACTGAGGAAATTAGATTAGCTTTCTTCTTGAATGGTTTCCTGCCCTGTCACCCTATTGTATAAATTGCAAAGAGGCTCGTTTGAGAGAACCTTGGATCTCCTAACGTTTTTGGAACAATTCTGATCAACTATTTTGTTCAACATAAGACCAATATAAATACAAAGACTCCTAAGTCCGAACTCACCGAGCCCTAAGAAGATAAGCAAATAAAACCACCAAGCCCAAATACTGATACTATCTTGTGTATATCCCATGGTTTCTTCCAATAACAAATATAAAATCATAAAAAAAAATTCATGCCATCTGAATGCTTGAGTTTGAAGAGGCCGTGGGTGTGCCTCTTGTAAAACGAATTGCTGGTCCCTCGTCCTGGGCCTGACCTGTTAATGTTCTTATGACATCTGCTCATGATATATGTTTGTGTTCTATAATAATTATTATGTTTTTATCATTGCTTCTGAAGTTTCAATGCTCAACATATTTCAAGATTGATGTCCTTTGTTATATCATGCATGTGGTAGGAAAGACTTCTGAACTTGGATTTATTCATTCTTTGATTGGAGATCTTATGGTTATTTTCTTTGATTTTCATGCTTCTTCAGTTGTCGCCAGATCATGTCTCTGTGTTGGAGCTAACTCTGTATATTGACGATGAAAAGGACTTATTGTGCCTTGTTTTAGGCTTGCCTAGTAGTCCTTGTACTCACTTATTTGTAAAATGATGGTATTCAAACGGGATTATTGAATTGAGCTTGTCATGTTCCCATGTAAACATTTTGAGGACATATCAAAAAACAAAAAATGGAAAAGAAACTGTGTAAGTCTTGAGGAAAAAACAAAGAAAGAGAAGAGAAGAAAAGAAAAGAGAAGAAAAGAAAAGAAAGGAAGAAAGAAAAGATGAAAGAAAAACGAGGAAAAAATTCCATTGAGATCTTAAATGTATCTTTTGGGGTTGCATTTTACTTTTGAATGACTAGTTTTTCATTTACGCTGCACGACACGTCCTTTAGAGGTGATATTTATATGGTTACATGTGTAAGCGTCCCTTGGACTTGTTCAGAAGAAGACAAATGCGTGTACATTTGAAGAGCTGGTGATTGGCATACTCGAGTTTTCACCAAGTTTAGTTACTGAGGGTGCTGGTGGACAAGATGTCTGAGATTGATTGATATGGAGCCTGATGTGGTGAGGTGTTACTCTGATGTGGCACTTTTCTTCTTCATCCCAATTTCATCCGTGCCAATGTCCAAGAGCTCTTTTAAAATTGCTTTTCGATTCTTTGAAGTTGCTGTAAAAAACGTAAAGAAGAATGAATCAGTCCATCTTCCATGGGAATATAATCAGTATGCAGAGTATTGCACTACTATTACCTGAAGCTTTTAATTCCTTGGGAGAAATGGAGATGAAATTTAAACTCGGAATCATCTAACATCGCATGTACTTTTCGCACAATACACGTAGCATGAGTTTAGTATTGTATCTTGGTTATGTATTAGGTACACTTGATATTTGATCAGGGGAAGTCAAAGGTGAACTATTTGGCTCTTCATCCATTAGTATTACTATAAATGAATTTAGTTTATAATCATAACGTGAAGATTGCTTGTGGTTCAACTCAAAGGTGAACTGATAAAACTGAGATATGCTCCAATAATTCAAGTAATATCTATTCAAGCGCATTACTCGACATGTGATTTGAAGATAGTGTTACTGATTGAATAGTTGAGGTTTCTCCACATGATAGATGCAAGAGACTGTATGTGATGACCTCACTTGGGGTTAGCTGCACCAGTCTTCATGTGCAAACTCTCAAGTACTATTGGTCTGAACAAGAATTCACTGGAAGTATTTGGGACACAGATGACAAAGTGGAAAATTGCTTATGTGCTTCGTTTACATGTGGCGTGTCTGGGTACCTAGAGAATTGGAGGAATCACCCACCAGTACTACTTTGCGGAAAATGTGTTTTTCACATGATTATTTTGTTCCTTTTTCAGTTGAATATGGTTACTCTTTTGCATTTTGATTCCTGGTAACACGACTATGTATGGCTTTTGTAAAGTCTTGTTTTTAAAATTCTTTACGGTTTCAGTATATGATAAGAGCTTTAAATTATTTACTTGATTAATTGGTGAGTTTCTTTTTTTGCAATGAGAATTGACACAAAAGTTTGATTTCTTTGTTCAAAGCTGACATTTGTCTATTAATGACTGGTGTTATGAACTTGTGTTTGCATGGATAATTTTGGGTTTCCTATAATTTGTTAAAGACTGTAAATTCAGAGATTATGCAATGATGGGAGTGGTATGCTGATGATACAGTTTTCGGGCTTTGATTATACTGCCTGTTGTTTGTACTAACTTTATGACTATTCATGTCCTGCTTTCTTTCTCTTCCTTTCCTGTATAGGAGCGAACTTTTGTGGAGATCACAGTTTCTTGAAACTTTTTGTTCTGGCTTGCCACTTATTGATCCCATGTCTTAGGTCGATTATGCATGTACTCCTGAGGAAGTTCAGCAGCATTTCCAAGCGTGTGGAACTGTTAATCGTGTTACTATTTTGACTGATAAATTCGGGCAGCCCAAGGGATTTGCATACGTGGAGTTTCTCGAACAAGAAGCTGTTCAAGAGGCTCTCCAGTTGAATGAATCTGAATTACATGGACGCCAACTGAAGGTCCAAGATTTTCCTAGAAAATTAATTTTTCAACAGATGGTGTCCCTAATCATCTGGAGTTGTTTCAGTAATCATATTTGTGTTCTGGTTGTGTCATAACTCTTCTGTGTACTTCATTTCTTATGTTCAAAGGTAATGGCAAAAAGAACTAATGTTCCTGGCATGAAACAATATCGTGGAAGGAGATTCAATCCTGCACTAGCATATGGATTCAGGAGGCCTTATGTGCCCCCTTATTTCTATTCTCCTTATGGTTATGGGTGAGTTTTACTGTGTGATTTGATCATGTAATCACAAATGGATGCAAGATGAGTATCTTATCTTTATGTTTTAACATTGCTGCAGTAAGGTTCCACGGTATAGGCGTCCAGTGCGCTACATGCCTTATTATTAAGTCAAGTGCATGTCCAAAAGTCACTTTGCCAGTTGGAGAAATCTATCCATACCCCTTACTCGATATTCTGTGTTTCTTCTAGAGAGGCACTTTTCAAGATGGAGGAAGATATCCCGCTTATTTTAAGAATCTCTTATGTCTATTGAGACATTAGAAGGTAGCTGTATGGGGTACTTGTTCTAGACATCTGAAGGTCATGCTATCGAAAGGCACCAATCGACTCCATTTAACTATTCCGTTTGTCCTGCCTGCTATCATCCACGCAACCTTGAAATTACTACGATTTACTGTTTGAGACTGTTACGTTTATTACATGGGTTTGTTTGGAGATTTATACCGACATTTAGTCAAATGCATGTCTGGTGTGGTGGTATTTAAACGACTTTATGTTGTATGTATGCATACACACACAGCCAGTTTGGCTCGATCCCAAAAACTAAATCATGGAAAGCCTAACCATTGGCTTCACTGGGTGGTTACAATTTTGCCATCCACACGCTTTGCTCTGCGAAACTTTATTAGTTGCATGGTCATTTTTCTGCCACCAGATCGTGAAATAAATGCCCATGTCCACTTGAAATTCTGAAGCAGTGTAGAAATAGACTGGCAGATAGAGTGTCTTCTCCCATGCTGGTTGGAATCACTTCTGGACCTTGGATACACGTCGGAATGCGGCAGGGCTCCAACCCCATGAAGACATTTTTATAAGTTTTAGGCTCAACTACTCCACCCTTCCAAAGGGGATGTTTGTAAACAATAAGAATAATTGATTATGAGATTCTTTTGTGAGGGTTAACTCATAATCATTTATTTTTAGTGTTTGCAAATACATGAAAGAGCTTTTTAGGATTTTTTTTTTCAACTTCTATATATAAATTCTAAACATTTGATGACAAGATGCTTGGAATCACTTCCTATAAACTTTTCCAAACACTAACTGAACTTAAATTTTTAAAAAAATGGGACAACCTGAGGAATATTGAAATTATTCAGCATTTCAGCATGCATATATATATATATATATATATATATATATATATATATATATATATTTGTGGTGTTTACTTTTTACAAAATTATCATAAAAGATTTTAAAAGTTATGGTAAGGATAAATATGTGTTTGGGATTGGACTACTAGTCTATAACAATTTTGTGCCATAATTCCTATGTTGAATGAGAATGCTTTTGAATTATATAAATATTTTCTACTAATATTAGCATTGATATATATACAAAAATATTGAATGACATTAAAAAAATGTATATTATTTGTATATAACATGTAAAACAGTTACTTTCAGAACGTTTTTCTATTTAAAGGTAAATTACAATTCAACAGTAATTTTATTTTAAAAATTTGTTGGATTTACGGGGTACCAATTTCATTCGAGGTTTTTTTAGTCTTCAAATTAAACATAGTGGACTTGGTTTGTACAAATCTCCCATTATTTTGTTTTTCTTTTGAAAAGAATAGTTTAGTTGTTAGTTATGATCGATGCGAGCATACGACATGACGTTAGTTTATATTATTATGGAAAGTTAATCATGTTCACTTCGAATAATGTTTGTAATTATAATAATATTTGTTACTTAAAGATTACCAGACATGCACTAATCTTCCTTTAAAGTTTGCACTGAAGCAGTAATTCATTTTATTTAGGGTAGTTGTGTAACTCCAAAAATTCGAGATAGTTACGTAGGGATTAAATTTTTTTTAAGGATAAAAATTGAATTTATTTTTAAAAAAAATTATCGAACAAATAATCATTTTCTAACTTTGATGTTCTTATATTTAGAATTTAGGATTTTTTTGTTGTAGAGAAGATTTTCGGAGAAAGTTATCCCAGTATGGTAAAAGTTTTAGTTTTTACTATGGATTTTTAATAATTCGGTCCTTCCACCCTAGTTAAAAAATTAGAAACAAGAGAAGAAATGATTTAATTTTATTTTCTAAATTTTTGAGTTGTGCATTTAAGTTTAATTTTATTACTAAATATTGGAGGTGCACTTTTAAGTTAATTGTAATTGCTAATTTTTTTAGGTGTGCTTTTAAGTTTAATTTTAATTGTTAAATTTTTTGTGTTCTTTATGATTAATTAAACTTTCTTGAAAGGCTAAACAAAATTTTTGAATCACTTTTAAACTTGTAAATAGAACCTTTAAAAAATTATAATTGTAATAAATTATAAAGAAATAGAGAGATAAATAAAGAATAAGCAAAGAGAATTTAGAGAGAATAAATCATCTACAAATATATTATTCATAACACCCTCTTAAATGATTATTTGCGCAGCAATCAATTTGTCAAAATCTTCATTTGCAAGATGGATGATTGGAAAAGTCACCGGGACTCATGTGTTGCCTCATTAAAACCTTGACAGGGAAATCTTATTGGCTCACGGTGGATTCCGATCGCGCCCTCGACAGACAAGAAAAGTTTTAAAATTTATTGGACTTACGTCGTGAGCCGATCACGGCGTTCGGGGACGCTCGTACGTAATAAAACATACAATCAATAAAAAAACCATGCATAGGATATTTTTATATGATTCCTTTGGTGACTTACACCCGGCTCCAACCAGTCCGCAAAGGGATATGGCTCTTTAACGGTTGAATCACGATCAATGCGTAATCCGGTCAACGATCGGAATCCCAATTCCTTTGCTACCTTGCACTAGAAAGCATATGAAAGGTGTTCCTTCGTCTCCAAATCCGGCTCCATAGAACCTATACTCGAAGTTCTGAAAAAGAACACTTGGCATAAACATAAATTAAATAATTATAGGCATAATTAATTAAATAAAATAGGAGAATAATACTATGCTAGGCAAGCTAATTCCTAAATAGGGATAAATTTTCTAGGCGTTACAGTATTGCTTCGAGTACCTGAGCTGGTCATCTTAGCTCCATGCTGGATAGAAGCAGCGTGTCTTCGAGCTGGTACAGTAAAGAGGTATGAGCTGGTTTGAATTTTACTGTAGCTATAACTGGAGAGTATATATAAGTGTTGACCAACACTTAGCCATTTTCAGACACACAAATACATATCCTTATCCTCTCCCGATAGCTCCGACACTTAGTATCCAAACCCTAGTGGCTACTGTTCACCCGATATCTTCTTTTTCCGATTTCCGGAGTTTGGCTGGTTAGATTTGAGTGAGGGTACATTGGTTGGAAACCTCTCTTCAAGACCGTCCTTCCTATACCACTTTTGAATATTTTGGTTGGCCAGAAGAGTGAACTAGAAGAGTGAACATGAAGAAGTCACGGTGTACTGTCTGTTCATGATTTTTGCTGGTTGGTTCTTCTGTTCAGGTAGCAGATTTGTGGTAATAGTAGCTCAGAAGCTAAGGTACGGATGTGAGCTTCATCTTTGAGATTGGCATGGATGTAATTGTATGCGTGCTGGTATGCTAGGCCGTGAGCGTGTTTGTTGTGTTCTGCAGTTGGTTGCTTTTGTTCCGTGATGTCTATTGCAAGGTTTTACCTGAATACCAGCATTTCATGTTGAGCTCATACCTTTTGTTAGCTACGTGCTGTTTTTTATATGTTAGTGCTAGGATGCTCTTGGTTGGGGTTACCGGAGGACGATCAGCTAGCTACTGTGCTCCTCTTCTACCTGCTGATGTGGGTGTGCCGCTATGGGATGAGTGGATAGCTGCCACTTTCTCATGAGCTTGTGGGCACCAGCAGGTTGAGATGCTCTATGCTTGCTCCTGGTACTGCGTGCTGAGATGAGTGGGTAGCTACCATGCTCTCACATTTTCCCGTCGCCACTGTTTCGTTGATTCCAGCTGGTTGCCTGTTTTGTTGAGCTCCGTGTATCTCATCCGGTTGATTCCCCATCTTTTGAGTTGTTCCTTCTTCCTTCCTGTCATCATTCATGCTCTCCGTACTGGGGTTTTATCCCTGTCCCACCGGGGCTGTTCGGTTGTTTGTGTGCCATTCAGGTTTCCCAGGTTCTTTAGCTGGACAGGGAGGTACGTCAGTTGGCGGTGGCCCGTGAGGCTGATAGAGTGTCCCAGCTATATATTTATATATACATATAGTGTCATTGAGTCTGTTCCGCGGAATGCCCCGACCTGATGTTGTATTTCAGATTCGAAATTGTATTCATTTGGGGATATTTGTTGATGTTGGCTCCTGCTTGATGCTTGGTACTTCGTATGGTGGTTGTATGAAACCTGTATTTTGATTATCCTCGTAATTTTAGATATAAATTTCAGTCAGGCCATGTTAGAGTTAATTTTATAGTTTTGGTGAAGATAAATAAAAGATATTAATAAGCTCAACGAACATTTGACAAAGATCTGGATGAATCTTACAACGTTGAATATAAAAACCAGATCAGAAAAGAGCTAAGATAGTTAAGGACAAACCAGCTCAAAATATTTAGTTACGCTGGCAATCAACCTGGTTAAGGTCAAACTAGTCCAAAGATACTTATCTGGTTAAGGACAAACCTGTTGGGGATCCGGATCCGCCCCCCGGCTAGGCAGCGGAAGAACAAGAAACAGGTGCCGGGAGGCGATCAATACGAAAAACAGACAATTACAGTAATCGTCATACATAGGGCGTTTTAGCATGTTACCTCGTTGGCACTTGTGCCTGGCTCCAACCGTGATTACAATAATCCGGCTCTTCTCGGCAGATTGCGGTAGTTTACGCCAATCCGGTCCACGACCAGATCCGAGACTCCTTCGTCAGGCTGCACTAGAAGCGCTGACGAGATCAGCACGAATGGATTCTCCTCGTCGAACTGGCCGGAAACAATTTTCCGGCGACGATCGGCGGCGGCGGCGGCGGCGCACGGCGGGAGTGTTCAAGGAGAGGAGGGGGCGGCTGGTTTTAGGGTTAGGGTTGATTCAAGTATCAAGTGTTGAGTTGAGAGTCATTATGAAGTCTATTATGTCTAATTAAATAGACTAACAATGGACTTGGACCGGCCCATCGGGCCCGGGTCCAAATGACGATATCCATTGCTGCGACTTCATCGTAACTCCGATCGCCGATCAGATCGGACCGATCGACTCAGTTTCCAAAACTGAATGTTATGATATGAAAAACAATTTTTCAGATCATCAAACCCTAAATAGCAAAATGACCGTTTTGCCCCTCAACAGAGTCAAATCCCGGTTTGACCCCTGTTGACCTTTAGGAAGTCATACTTCCCGAAATCCTCTTCTCGTGCTCAACACATTGAGCTGAGTATCCGTGTGGGAGTTTCGAATCCAGTACTTGTGTGACCCTCAATGGTTCAGGGATACAGCTAGCCGTGGGCCCACAACCATTGTGACTCCGGAATCACAATTCCGGACCTACCCAACGGATCATGGTAAAGCGTCTAGCAACATCGCCCCATGA
>KV017187.1:63104-75194 GCA_001598015.1 Dorcoceras hygrometricum
ATCTGCATGCTCAGAACATCACAATGTTCCCTACCAATGAAACATGGTACTTCGTATCGCAGATACTAGTCTCGAACTCGGGTGGCCTTATCCTCATTTTGACGGCCCAATCGACTAGGAACATGTTTAGAATACACAGCGACTATTAGATGTGTTTCATGATAGCCGTCATACCCACTATCACATCTGACATACGCTTTAGTGTAATCTAGGTCTTTACTCAACACAATTGTAAATCATTACACACATAATGAAAGTAAAGAATGCCATATAAAAGAATGCGAATATCATATATAAAGATCGTTTGTACAAGAGTCAATAAAACCCACACGCCACAAGTTGGCTAGTTGGGCATCTACTCTAACAGTTGTTTCAATATAACCATGACAAGTACATAGAAACTTCTCCGACATGACTCCAAGAATGATCTATAGTGCAACCAGAACATCACAACTTCTTCTTGATCAGTACATCAATGTCCACTCTGAATTGACTCCCAGATCAAGACATCAAAGCCTCCTCTGAAGACTCCCGGATCAGGACATAAACCTCCTTTGAACTGACCCCCAGATCAAGACGTCAAAATCTCTTTTGAACTTAACCCCAGATCAGTACGTCGCTATCGGGTAAGCACAACTCAACTAGACCAGCATAGAGCTACTCAGAACAGTATAGCGCTACTCATATCAGCTCGCGCTGCTCAAAACAGCTTAGCTCAAAGATAAGCACGGCCCTACCCGATCAGAATAGCTTTATCAGCTCAGAACAAATCGATCAGCACAACATAGCTCGATCAGGTCAGCACAGGTCTTATCAGATCAGCAAATTTCTACCAGAACAGCACAACTATTATCAAATCAGTATAGCTCTACCGGATCAGCACAACTCAACTAGATCAGCTCAGTTCTATTGGATTAGCATAGCTCGATCAGATCGGCATAGCTTGATCCCATCGACACAGCTCGATCCAAGCATCATTGCTTGAACCATCAGCACAACCCACCTACGATCTGATTACATCGATCTTATTGCTCCAGAACCTCACAATAAGCACTCTCTCATCTACGGTCTAGCTCTCATCTACGAGTATCACCTAAAATTATCACCTACATCAATGAAAACTAGTGAGCCTAGAGGCACAACAAATGAATCTGGAAAATATCGAGTAATAGGTGATACATACATATGCATTCAATATTTGTAAAATAACATGTCAAACAGTTCATCAACTTTTCTTAGAAGTTTGTTAAATCATATCCATTGAAGTTCCTTTAAATTTAAGGCTGCCAAACTTCCTTTAATCATTCATCAGTTTCTTTTATGAAGTGTGGCTCATAAATCCTTAAGTTATAGTTGTTTGATCAAGATCAGCTAGTACTAGGATGGACGGAACACCTTCATACTCTACTATGTTTGTGAGGACTGTAATTAATAATTTTAATTAGTGGCATATTATGAGCAGATTAGAGGAACAATAAGACTTAATTTCGTAAGCTATTGGATGAGGATTAACCAAGGGAGACGTGAATTGTCGGGTATTCAGCTTATGAGCATTGGTCTAAGCTGTTGATGATCTTTGAATTTGACATATAACGAATCAGGCATGAGTTATTAGATTGGACAAGAGCTGTGAAGGTTTCAGCTTTGGGAGAGAAATGCTCAGTACGCGTAAGCTGTCCAGTGCGTGATCTGTTCTACTATCCCTAGCGCGAGATATTTTGGGACGAAACAGCTTTGAGCTGTTGGAATAGCGAAGGGATGGAAAAATACGTACAGGTGCACGAGTTAGTGGTACTGTGTGGATCGGTCCGGTTCGTGATTTTGGGTGTAGACCGGTACGGTTTATGGTCTCCAGATTAGGGAGATCTGGATGTAGCTGATCTGTGCGTGTGTTCTGAGCTGTACGTTGGGTACACGGATCTGTTTATCCTGAGCTACACTCCTGTGCGACGTCGTTTGGTGGTCGCGAGCTGGTATAGCATAGAGGAGTCAGATCTGGTGTAGTGCTAAGGTCTGAGCTGATTTGACTTTCACTATAACGTTGACTGGAGAATTAATATAAGTGTAGACCAACACTTAGTCAATTTTGAGACCGATATTTATTATCTTCTTCCATAGAGCCTTTGATACGTACTGTTCATCGTACCCTATTTATTTCGATTGCCATCGATTTACGCCGTAGTTTGGAGCAAGAATGGTGGCGCTGGATTCCTCTCTCCAAGACCTTTAGTTCGGTACCACTTTTTAGCCTTGGGTCAACTTGTAGAGTGGGCGTGATGTGGTTGACGTGTTCTAACATTTTGTGATTTCCGGCTGAGAGTTCTTCTGTTCTGCTTGAGCTCTTCGATAAGCGTAGGTTAGTGTTTTGTGCGGTCGTTTAGAGCTGGTTATCGTATATGAGGAGTTGGTTGGAGGTGGGTGAGATGGTAGCTCCTAGCTCTGTTCTGTTGAATTGTCCCTGAGTTGTTTAAGTATGGCTTAGCAGGTTGTAGCTTCATGTTGGTTCGAGTTGTCCTGTTGAGTTCGTTGTGAGCTGGTAGAGCAGTAGACTTGCACGAGCTGTTGGTGTTGTGTTCTTGTCTCGTGCGATCTGTTGAGGTAGTAGCCATAAGGAGTTGGGGTACGAGTGAGCTTATATTAGCAGCTTTAATATCAGCTTGAGAATATTTCTATTCGTGTGTGAACTGCTGTGATTTATGTGCTAGGTGAATCTGCTTGATTGGTTGGTTTACGATGATGATTCGTGTGCTTAATTGCCTATGCGTGTGAATTATATACTTGGCATTCATGCATAGCATATTGAGCCTGCTTCTTTGAGACCTGATAATCGCTGAGTCGCGATTTGCCGGCTGAGTCGCCGTGCTGAGAGTCCAATGTCTTCACCGAGTCGTGATAGACAGCTGAGTTGCTGTGATTTGGATTCTGATGGATTATTGAGATTTTATTGCACAGATGAGTCATTGTTCCTTGTTTACCGATGATTCTTGGTAGCCCTCATGCATTGCACGTTTGAAATATTTCATGTATGATATGATTTTTGCTTTATCGATGCTCTTCGTACTGAGGTTTGACCTCGTTTTATTTTCCATTTTTTGGCTGCTTTGGTCTGTGTTGTTCTTTGCAAGGTTTTCAGTAATCCAGCTAAACCGAGTGGAGCGTTGGCTGGTAGATCCCCATTTTGAGTCCCATTTATGTATTATGTATTGTATTATTGAACCAGGGAATGCCCTGAGTGAATACTGTATTTGGGGGATCTGTAAATGTTGTCGTACATGGATGTTTTCAGCTTTGATGCTGTTGTTTGGATTTTTGAGTTAAAATTCGTATTTTATATATGTACGTATTTTCAATGATAACTTCAGTTCAGGCCCAAACGAAATATTTTAGCCCATATTTTATGCTTCCGTGTAATTAAGATTAATTGAGTGATTAATCGCTGATTTAGCACACCGGGCCTGACATTTTTGGTATCAGAGCTTAAATTGGGATAAGCTCGATTCTTTTCCATCGCACTTGAGTCTAGGCACAGAGTTAGAGCTTTTGTTTGTGATTGACTCTGTGATTTCTATGGTTGTGTTATTTGCCTCTATGAATTATCTACATTTGGCTCTTACCTTTGAGCTTTGATAGATGCCATCGAGGAGAGGTAGAATTAGAACCGTTAGGCAGGTAGTTGGGGAGTCTAGAGCTCCGGGGTGTGATGAGGATGTTGAGCAGCAGAGTGTGCCTTTGCATCGTCGAGCTAGACAGGCAGATGTTGAGGTGGAAGATGTGACTAGGCAGATTGGCGAGATGGAACTAGTGTTGGCTATATTTCAGCGAACGAATCCCCCTACGTTTACTGGTGCTGAGGGTGGTTTGATGACCGAAGGCTGGTTGGAGCATATGGAAGAGTTGTTTGACACGGTGGAGTATTCTCAAGAGAGGAGACTGAAGTTGGCTGTTTTGCAGTTGAGGGATCATGCTCAACGCTGGTGGATACTTCCCGGTCATGAGAGAGAGTATAGTTTTGATTTCTTGGGAGAGCTTCTGTGCAGCTTTTCGTCAGGAGTATTGTGAGACCTGTGTTTTCGCAATCAGGTGTTGGTCAGGTTTGGACCAGCTGTTGGTCGATGTGCTTGGCGTAGACATCGATTTTGCCTAAGTGTTGGAATCAGCAGCAGTAGTAGTGGGATCAGCCGTTGAGTGATCACATCAGTTGTTGTTATTTCAGTCGTTACGTTTTGGTAGGAAGCAGCAGCAGTGCTTCGTTAGATTTCAGTCGTTGGTGTATTAGCGCGTATCCAGCTGTTGCGAGAGACCAGCTGTTGCGAGTAATCAGCTGTTGGTATTTTAGTTGCGATGATCAGCAGAGAGCGCTAAGATACTTTGAAGCGACGACGTTTTGTGAGCAGGAACCAGCTGTTGGTTTCGTTAGCGTGTTTCGTAGCGGATAGCGAAACTACGTCGTTTAGATAAGTTGGAATGACAGCGTTTTGAGTGGAGCGCTTTGTATCAGCTGTTGGTTATGATAGACATCAGCTTTTGAGAGATCTCATGCGTTGTGACTGCTGGTTTGTGAATCAGCTGTTGGTAGCAAGGTGACGTGTTCCTCAGCGATGTCGTTTGGTTAAGTTGGTGCGACGCCGTTTAGCTGTAGCGTTGTTTGAAAGATTTAACTGCTGGTTGTTATATTAGCGATAGGCAAAAGCTGATGCGAGATTCCTGCTGGTTGGGAATATTAGTTGTGACGACTGAATATTAGTTGGGGTAAGTAAAGATGCTACCTTAAAGCTTTGTTAGAGATTTCCGTTGAATTAGGAAGGTAGATGAGCGCTGGTGGAGTTGTAGCTCCCAGCTGCTGTTATTTTACGTTTCGGATTTTGAGCAGTGGCTTGTGTTGATATAGCAGGTGACAGATCTGTGTTGCTCGGATTTGATTGTAGCAGCTGTGTGTGGTAATTATAGCTCAGAAACTGGTGAGGTACGGATGTTGAGCTTGTATTACGGCTAGAATTGGTATGGATATTATGTTTGATTGCTGTGTGTGCATTTCTTGTTGTTTTATATGCTGTTAAGCTGTTGCATTGCATACGCATGATCATTTCCATTTCAGCTGTTGTAGCCGTGCTTTGTTGTTGCTCTGTTTTCTTACCAGGATGCGAGGGCGAGCGGCAATACCGCACTCTCATCTCCCTGCAGGTCTGTTAGCCCTCATGCGCCGAGTGGTTAACTACCACAGTTCATGGGTTGGGCAACAGCAGGTTGAGCTATTGATGCATCTGGTATTTAGGTGTGGTGTAAAGATGAGCGGATAATTCCCGTGTGCTTGTACACACACCAATGGCCACTAACCATTCTTCGAGAATCTGTTGTCAGCTGTTGAATTCCTTGGCTCCCTTTCTTGGTTGTTGCCTTCGGCTGTTGCATTGTCTTTCATGCATAGCATTAGCATTATATCTTTTGCTATTCATTGCTGTTTCATAGTTGCTCTCCGTACTGGGGTTTAACCCCGAGGTCCCTCTGGGCTGTTGTGTTTGTTTGCCTGTCTGTTGTTCAGGTTTTCCAGGATATGCAGCTGGTCGAGGTTATGATCCAGTTGGTGGTGCCCCAGGAGGTGGTTAGAGTATCCCAGTTATATAGTATTTGTATACACTGGTATCACTTCGTGTGATGCTTAGTTTTATATTACCAACCATCTGTACTGGTGTGGTATTCAGCCGTTGGGCATTTGTTGTATTTGAATGTTTGTGCCGTTGTGGATTTATAAATTGGGATTATTTTAAGTATCTTGTTTTAAATTATGTTATATTTCAGTCAGGCCAAAAACAAAAATTTTAGCCACTTTTTAGTAGTTTCCGTTTGTGTTTTGCGTGGTTTTACTCTGATGTGTGCACGAGGATCTGCGTAGTTTCCCTTCCCGCTGTCGTGGTATACGTGAAGAGGATGAAGTTGACAACTTAGCAACCCGTGTGGAAAGCATGGAGATTGTGATGGCTAGGTTCCAACGGATGAGTCCCCAGATCTTTAACGGTGACGAGTCTAGCGAAGATGCGGGTTCGTGGTTGCCTCTGATGTGTGCACGAGGATCTGCGTAGTTTCCCTTCCCGCTGTCGTGGTATACGTGAAGAGGATGAAGTTGACAACTTAGCAACCCGTGTGGAAAGCATGGAGATTGTGATGGCTAGGTTCCAACGGATGAGTCCCCAGATCTTTAACGGTGACGAGTCTAGCGAAGATGCGGGTTCGTGGTTGCAGCACATCACTGGTTTGTTCGATCGTGTTCAGTATGATGATGTGCTTCGGTTGAGTCTGGCGACCTTTCAGTTGAGGAAGAGTGTGGAGCATTGGTGGCGTGGCGCTTCGAGGACGCTAGAGGAGACCGGTGTGGAGATTTCTTGGGATAGCTTCTGTGTTGCCTTTCGGTAGGAGTACGTCCCGGAGTCGTATGTGAACGCCCGTGAGCGGGAGTTCGACAACTTAGAGCAAGGTACGATGTCTGTTAGGGAGTATGTCCGTAGGTTTTCTTCTCTATTGGCGTATGTCCCGCATGTAGCTGGCCGGGAGAGGGCCAAGATGACCAAGTTTATTGAGGGTTTGAATGAAGAGTTGTATATTTTGGTTTTGTCGAGTAAACCAAAGAGCTATGCAGAGGCTGTGGATAGTGCTGTTGATATCAAGGAAGGTCTGTGGAACCGGAGGTCACGTGCTAGGCCTCAGGGTGCTCAGGGTGGTCGTCCCGCTGTTCAGGGAGCACAGTCTTCTCAGTCTTCCCAGTTTGCTCATCAACCCCCGCAGCAGCAGTTGGCTCAGCAGTCTGGCCGTCAGAGGTTCCGATCTCGTGGCCATCAGTTCAAGAAGAAGTCTGGTTCTGGTTCTCCTGGTTCTGGCAGCTCTAGTAGCAGTGGTTCTAGGGCAGAGTTTTGTGGCTTCTGTGGAGGCAAGCATTCGTCGACTCAGCGCGTTGGTGTGCAGGGCTCTTGTAATATCTGTGGTCAGTATGGGCATTTCGTGAGAGTATGTCTGTCGGCCGGATCGCAGCAAGCCGCAGCCCCACCTCAGGGTCGAGGAGGATCGTCTAGGGTCGTTCCCCTCAGTTCCCGCAGCCTAGGGTTGGAGAGACGCAGTTTAGGTCGTTTCAGTTTCCTGGTCCGTCGCGTTTCGGACAGTCGTCTCAGCAGCATTTCTCTGGACCCCAACATGCTCAAGTGAATGCCATTACGAGGGAGCAAGCGGAGGGCGCTCCGAGCGGAGTGATTGCAGGTAACTGTTCTATCTTTGATTTTCCTGCATGAGTGTTGTTTGACACTGGCGCATCGCATTCGTTTATTGCTGATTCTTTTGTGATCGAGCATGGTCTTCATACCTTTTCTTTGTGCGATGTGGTGTCTGTTTCTACTCCTGGCGGTGCTAGCCTGTTCTCCCAAGAAGTTTTGTTGGATGGCGTTCTGAGTTTAGGCGAGCATGTGCTAGTGGCGAATTTGTTTCGTCTGATGTTGTGGGATTTCGACTGCATAGTGGGAATGGACGTGTTGTCCAGTTATAGGGCCTCCGTGGATTGTTTCCATGGGATCGTGCGTTTTAGGCCTCAGTCCGGTGAGAAATGGAATTTCTACGATGCGGATTCCCAGTCAAAGATTCCGCTAGTCTCAGCGATTGAGATGTTTAGCTTGTTGTTGGCGGAGAACGCGAGTTGTATGATCTACGCGTTGGATGCTAATTATTCTTTGCATGTGCAGCTCAGCGACGTTTCAGTGGTGCGTCATTTTCCTGATTTGTTTCCGGAGCAGATTCCTGGTTTTCCTCCGAGGAGGGAGATTGACTTTAGCATTGAGTTGGTGCCCGACACAGCTCCGATTTCACATGCACCATATCGATTAGCGCCTGTTGAATTGAGAGAGCTCAAGGTGCAACTGGATGACTTGCTAGAGAAATGTTTTATCAGACCTAGCATGTCGCCGTGGGGAGTGCCTATCTTGTTTGTCAAGAAGAAGAATGGCACAATGAGAATGTGCATTGACTTTCGTCAGCTGAACAAAGTTACCGTGAAGAATAAGTACCCGTTGCCGAGGATCGACGACTTGTTTGACCAGTTGCAAGGTTCTGCTGTATATTCGAATATCGATCTACGTTCAGGGTACCATCAGTTGAGAGTTAGAGATCAAGATGTCGCGAAGACTGCTTTTCGTACTAGGTACGGGCATTTCGAGTTTCTGGTAATGCCTTTCGGGTTGACTAATGCTCCTGCAGTCTTCATGGATTTGATAAACCGAGTCTTCCGAGAGTTTATAGATCAGTTTGTGATCGTGTTCATCGACGATATCTTGGTGTATTCGAAGACTCCTTTGGAGCATAAGGAGCATTTGAGAGTTGTTCTTCAGACGTTGAGAGACTCGCAGCTGTATGCCAAGTTTTCTAAGAGCGAGTTCTGGCTGGATCGCGTTGTGTTTCTGGGTCATGTGATTTCGGCGGATGGAATTTCTGTGGATCCCAGTAAAGTAGATGCTGTTTTGAACTGGGAACGACCTAGGAATATGTCTGAGATTCGTAGTTTCTTGGGTCTGGCTGGCTATTACCGTCGTTTTATAGAGGTTTCTCTAGTATAGCTAGGCCGATGACTCAGTTGACTCAGAAGGACAAGCGGTTCGTTTGGACTGAGCAATGAGAGAATGCTTTTCAATTGCTCAAGGAGAAGTTGACTACTGCACCTATGTTGGCTTTGCCGTCTGGTTCAGGTGACTTCGTCGTTTGTTCCGATGCTTCGCTCAATGGATTGGGCTGTGTGTTGATGAAGCATGGACGAGTCATTGCGTATGCTTCACGGCAGTTGAAACGCACGAGACTCGTTATCCAGTTCATGATTTGGAGCTAGTAGCCGTGGTCTTTGCGTTGAAGATTTGGCGCCACTATCTGTATGGCGAGCAGTTTGTGGTGTATTCGGACCACAAGAGTTTGCAGTATTTGTTTTCGCAGCCTGAGTTGAATATGAGACAGCGTAGGTGGATGGAGCTATTGAAGGATTTTGATTGTGAGATCAAGTACCAGCCGGGGAAAGTTAATGTAGTGGCTGATGCGTTGAGTAGAAAGGCTCAAGGAGATATGCTTGCGTCGTTGTATGTTTCTAAAGACCGTGAGCATCTTAGCACTACGGGTTGGAGGTTTTACCCGACTGAGGATTATGTGGTGGTTTCTTCTTTCCAAGTTGAGCCACAGATCATTTCGAGCATTAGAGCGGCTCAAGGGACAGATCCTTCCATACACGAGATGAAGTTAAAGGTCAGGGCTGGTCAACTTGAGGACTATTCTGTTTCGTCCGATGGTTGTTTGCATTTCCGGGGTAGGTTGGTTGTGCCCAATTTGATAGATCTTCGGGAGGAGATTCTTAGAGAAGCGCATTGCAGTAGACACAGTGTTCATCCTGGTGCACGGAAGATGTACCATGCGTTGAAGCCGTACTTCTGGTGGGCTGGTTTGAAGAGCGACGTTTCTAGTTTTGTTGCTCGTTGCTTAAACTGTCAGCAGGTTAAGGCTGAAAGGATGAGACCTGGTGGTATGTTGCAGAGTTTGGAAGTGCCCCAATGGAATTGGGAGCACATAGCGATGGATTTTGTGACGCATTTTCCTCGTTCCAGCAGAGATTGCGATGCGATTTGGGTTGTTATCGATAGATTGTCGAAGTCTGCGCACTTCATTCCCTATGGTATGAAGTTTTCGTTGAAGAAAATGGCGAAACTGTACGTGGATTTTGTGGTTAGATTGCACGGTGTGCCTGTTTAATCGTTTCGGACCGAGATCCGAGGTTTACTTCCAGGTTTTGGAAGAGTTTACAAGCAGCTTTGGGTACCAGATTGGCTATGAGTACAGCGTATCACCCCCAAACAGATGGCCAATCTGAGCGAACTATCCAGACGTTGGAGGATATGTTAAGAGCTGTTGTAATGGATTTTGGTGGTAGCTGGCAAGACGCGTTGTCTTTAGTTGAATTTTCCTACAATAATAGCTACCAAGTGACGATTGGTATGGCGCCGTTTGAGGCTTTGTATGGCAGAAAGTGCAGATCTCCAGTATGTTGTGAAGAAGTGGGGGAGAAGCAGCTGTCTTACCCAGAGTTTGTGCAGCAGATGAAGGATCATGTGGATCTGATTTGACAGCGGATGAAAGCTGCCCAGGATCGCCAAGCCAGTTATGCAAATAGGAGGCGTCGAACTCTAGAGTTTCAAGTTGGTGATCTCGTCTTCCTTAAAGTTTCTCCGTTTCGCAGTGTCATGCGCTTTGGACACAAGGAAAAGTTAGCCCTCGTTATGTTGGTCCGTATAGAATTGTTGAGAGGATTGGCCCTTTGGCGTATCACCTGTTGTTGCCACTAGATTTATCTTCTCTACATGATGTCTTTCATGTTTCCATGTTGAGGAAGTACGAGCCAGATCCGTCTCATGTGTTGAGAACTGACGAGGTTGAGCTAGATCAGACGTTGAGTTATGTTGAGTATCCCTTGCGAATTTTGGATCTTAAAGAGAGACAATTGAGGAATAAAACCATTCCCTTGGTGATGGTTCAATGGAGAAAACATGGTAGGGAAGAAGCTACCTGGGAGATGGAAGAGAAGATGCAACGTGAGTGGCCACATCTGTTTGCATGAGTGTTGCATCATATTTCAGTAATTGTTTGCTCAGTTATCTGCGATGAGCAGCAGAGAGCGACTAGAGACTTGTAAGAGATGACGTTTTTTGAGCAGGACCAGCTGTGGTTTCGTTAGCATTTTTCGTAGCGGATAGCGAAACTACGCGTTTAGATAAGTTGGAACGACAGCGTTTTGAGTGGAGCGCTTTGTATCAGCTGTTGGTTATGATAGACATCAGCTGTTGAGAGATCTCATGCGTTGTGACTGCTGGTTTGTGAATCAGCTGTTGGTAGCAAGGTGACGTGTTCCTCTGCGACGTTGTTTGGTTAAGTTGGTGCGACGCCGTTTAGCTTTAGCGTTGTTTGAAAGATTTAACTGCTGGTTGTTATATTAACGATAGGAAAAAGCTGATGCGAGATTTCTGCTGGTTGGGAATATTAGTTGTGACGACTGATTTTGTCGGTGGATCTAGTCCTGTTCTTTCTGCTGTTTGAGTAGTGTATTTAAGAGAAGACTTGGTCTTTGATTGTTTAACAGATCCCATGCTTAGAAATATTTCCCGATAGCAAATCTTGTCGCAAACCCTAGTTACTGTTCACAGTAACCCTATCCGTCCTAATTTCCGGTGGTAGACAACTCCGACGAGAGTGAGAGTGGTAGCGTTGGACTCCTCTCGCTAAGGCGCTTCATTCTTTACCTCTTTAGAAAGCGTTGGAAGAGCTGGAAGAGGATCGTAGGATCGCTACGATACCTCCCTTGTGTAGTTTGCTAGCATAAGCATTCCCTGCCGTGCCAGTAGTTTCGTTGGGGTAAGTAAAGATTCTAACTTTAAGCTTTGTTAGAGCTTTCTGTTGAATTAGGAAGGTAGATGAGCACTGGTGGAGTTGTAGCTCCCAGCTGCTGTTATTTTACGTTTCGGCTTTTGAGCAGTGGCTTGTGTTGATATAGCAGGTGACAGATCTGTGTTGCTCTGATTTGATTGTAGCAGCTGTGTGTGGTAATTATAGCTCAGAAGCTGGTGAGGTACGGATGTTGAGCTTGTATTACGGCTAGAATTGGCATGGATATTATGTTTGATTGCTGTGTGTGCATTACTTGTTGTTTTATATGCTGTTCAGCTGTTGCATTGCATATGCATGATCATTTCCATTTTAGTTGTTGTAGCCGTGTTGTTGCTCTGTTTTCTTACCAGGATGCGAGGGCGAGTGGCAATACCGCACTCTCATCTCCCTGCTGGTCTGTTAGCCCTCATGCGCCGAGTGGTTAACTACCATAGTTCATGGGTTGGGCAACAGCAGGTTGAGTTATTGATGCATCTGGTATTCAGGTGTGGTGTAAAGATGAGCGGGTAATTCCCGTGTGCTTGTACACACACCAGTGGCCACTAACCATTCTTCGCAGAATCTGTTGTCAGCTGTTTAATTCTTTGGCTCCCTTTCTTGGTTGTAGCCTTCGGCTGTTGCATTGTCTTTCATGCATAGCATTAGCAT
>KV017187.1:75334-87039 GCA_001598015.1 Dorcoceras hygrometricum
GTGGTACTTTGATTTCTTGGGAGAGCTTCTGTGCAGCTTTTTGTCAAGAGTGTACAACTGAGTCGTACTATGATAATCGTGAGCGGGAGTTCGATAAGATGAAGCAAGGGAACATGAGGGTGGCCGAGTACGCTAGACAGTTTTCCTCGCTTCTGTCGTATGTTCCCAACTTTGTTAATCAGGAGAGGACGAAGAGGAACAAGTTTTTGAGAGGGTTGAGACCAGATTTGTTCCGTATGGTGCTAGCTGGTTCTCCTGCGACTTATGCTGAGGCAGTGGATAGGGCGGTGGACATTGAGGAGAGTCTTCTGGAAGTGCAGAATCAGGTTCAGCCGATAGCTGGACGCAGTCTTCAACCTGTGCTAGAAGGGACGCATTCATTCAACCTCCTCAAATTTCGCAGCAGTCAAATCGCCAGAGGTTCAAGCCTTGAGGGAAGCAGTTTAAGAGACGGTCGAATTGAGTTCTTCTGGTTCTGTTAGTTCTGGTGGTAGTGGCTCTGGAGGAGTGTCGTGTGGTCAGTGTGGAGGTAGGCATATGACTTCTCAGTGTCGTGGAGTTCAGGGTCTTTGCCATAGATGTGGGCAGCCTGGACATTTCGCAAGAGTGTGTCCTTTGATAGGGGGACAACCCTCGAATCAGTCACAGCAAGGTTCAGCTGGTGGTTCTTTGCAGAGACCGCAACCCTTTGTCCAGTCCCAACGATCAGGATTCCAACCATGAGAACCGTCTAGGTTCGGAGGATCTTCTAGACCTCAGTTTTCGGGACCTCAGCAAGCTCAAGTGAACGCCCTGATGAGAGAGCAAGCTGATGATATGCCTGGAGGAGTTATCGCAGGTACTTGCTCTATCTTTGACTTTCCTGCACGAGTTTTGTTTGATACGGGAGCATCACACTCCTTTATATCTGATTTGTTTGTGTATGATTGTGGGTTGAGCTCTACCCTACTGTCTGATGTCGTATCCATTTCTACTCCTGCTAGTGTGTGTTTGTTGTCCCGTGAGGTGGTTGTGGAGTGTGAGATTCGATTTGATCGGAATGTGCTGGTGACAAATTTGATTTCTCTGGAGATTAGAGATTTTGACTGCATCTTGGGTATGGACGTGTGTCAAGTTATAGAGAAACTGTTGATTGTTTTCATGGTGTAGTGAGGTTTAGACCTCAATTTAGAGAAAAGTGGGATTTCTACGGTGCTGATTCGCGATCGAAGATTCCACTAGTGTTAGCCATGGAGATGCTTAGCCTGTTGTCGCTAGAGAATTCAGGGTTCATGATTTATGCTCTGGATGCTTCCCAAGAATCGTGGATAGAGTTGAGTGATGTCCCGATTGTCCGAGAGTTCCCAGACGTTTTTTCGGATGAGATTCCTGGATTCCCTCCGAGACGAGAGATTGGTTTCAGCATTGAGTTGGTGCCAGGGCTCGCTCTGATTTCGAGAGCCCCGTATTGGTTGGCGCCAACAGATTTGAAGGAACTTAAGGACCGGTTACATGACCTTCTAGAGAAGGGATTTATTAGGCCGAGTATGTCGCCTTGGGGAGCTCCGATTCTCCTCGTGAAAAAGAAAGATGGATCTATGAGGATGTGTGTTGACTTTCGGCAGATGAATAAAGCAATGATCAAGAACAAATACCCATTTCCGAGAATTGATGATCTGTTCGATCAGCTGCAGGGATCGACAATGTACTCTAAGATTGATCTGCGATCTGGTTATCATCAGTTGCGGATTAGAGACGCTGATGTGGCAAAGACGGCGTTCCGAACTAGATACGGGCATTATGACTTTCTTGTGATGCCGTTGGGATTGACGAATGCTCCTGCTGTCTTCATGGATTTGATGAATCGCTTCTTTAGTGAGTATATCGGTCGTTTCGTGATTGTCTTCATAGACGACATCCTGGTGTATTCGAGGAGCTATAGAGAGCATGAGGAGCACTTGAGGTTGGTGTTGCAGAAACTGAGAGACTAAAAACTGTATGCGAAGTTCAAAGTGGAAATTTTGGTTAGATAAAGTGATCTTTTTGGGTCATGTCATATCTGCACTAGGTATTTCGGTGGATCCGAGTAAGGTCGAATCAGTTCTTAACTAGGAGCGACCTAAGAATGTTTCTGAGATCCGTAGTTTTTTGGGTTTGGCTGGATATTACAGACGTTTTATTGAGGGTTTTCCTTCAATAGCCAAGCCGATGATGCAATTGACCCAGAAGGATAGAAGATTTTTGTGGACAGACGAGTGTGAGTCGAGTTTCCAATTGCTCAAGGAGAACTTGACTACTGTTCCTGTATTGGATTTACCTTCGGGTTCTGTAGGTTTTGTGGTTTGTTCCGATGCATCTATGAGTGGTTTGGACTGTGTATTGATGCAGAACGGGCGAGTGGTAGCCTATGCGTCTCGACAGTTGAAACCCCATGAGACGAGATACCCCGTTCACGATCTAGAGTTGGCTGCTATTGTTTTTGCTCTGAATATTTGGCGTCACTACTTGTATGGTGAGCAGTTTCTGGTGTACACAAACCACAAGAGTTTGAAGTATATACTCAGTCAGATTTGAATATGTGACTGCGTCGTTGGATGGAGTTGCTCAAGGATTTGACTGTGAGATTCAGTGTCAGCCTGGGCGAATGAACTTAGTGGCAGATGCTTTGAGTAGGAAAGCCCAGTCTGCGATGTTAACATATTTGAGTATTTCAAGAGTCCACAAGCATTTAGGGACTTTTGGATGGCGTTTTCAGCGAGATGAGTTCGTAGTTTCTTCCTTTCAGGTTGAACCACAGATTGTGGCAGACATTAGAGCAGCACAGAGGACTGACCCGTACATCCACGTGTTGAAGATAAGAGTCCAGAATGGTCAGTCGGGAGATTTTAATATTTCTTCTGATGGATGCCTGAGATTTCGTGGTAGATTGGTAGTTCAGAACCTGATCGATCTGAGAGAAACCATCATGAACGAGGCCCATTGAAGTCGTTATAGTGTGCATCCGGGCGAGGAGAAGATGTATCATTCCTTGAAGTCACACTACTGGTGGGATGGTATGAGGAATGACATTTCTAGATTTGTGGCTCGATGCTTGAACTGCCAACAGGTCAAGGCCGAGAGAATGAGACCTGGTGGATTTTTGCCGTGTTTAGAAGATCCTCAATGGAATTGGGAGCACGTTTCCATGGATTTTGTGACTCATTTACCTCATTCGAATAGGGGATGTGATGCAATTTGGGTGGTGATTGATAGAATTTTGAAGTCAGCCCATTTCATACCCTATGATGTGATTTGTTCCATGAAGAAGATGGTGAGGTTGTACATTGATCATGTGGTTATATTGCATGGAGTGTCGGTTTCGATAGTGTTTGATAGAGATCCAAGATTCACTTCCCGGTTTTGGAAGAGCTTGCAAGCAGCGCTGGGTTAGAGATTGGCTATGAGTACAGCTTATCACCCGCAGACAGATGGCCAATCCAAGAGTACTATTCAGATTTTGGAGGACATGCTGCGAGCAATGGTGTTGGATTTCAGTGGTGACTGGCATGATTCTTTATCCCTGGTAGAATTTTCGTACAATAATAGCTACCAAGTGACTATTGGGATGGCACCATTCAAGGCTTTGTATGGTCATAAGTGTAGATCACCGATTTGTTGGGAAGAATTTGGTGAGAGACAACTGTCTACCCCTGAAGCATGATGAAGATTCAGGATTAAGGGTAAGTTAGCTCCTAGATTCGTTGGACCATTTGAGATTATTGAGAGGATTGGATCCTTGGCGTATCGATTGCAACTGCCTGCTGAGTTAGCAGCGATTCATGATGTGTTTCATGTATCAATGTTGAGGAAATATGAGCTAGATCCATCCCGTGTTCTAAGGACCGATGAAGTTGAGCTGGATCCGACCCTGAGTTATGTTGAATATCCAGTGCGGATTCTGGATAGGAAGAAGAAACACTTGAGGAACAAAACTCTTCCGTTGGTAATGGTCCAATGGAGCAAGCATGGTAGAGAAGAAGCTACCTGAGAAGTTGAAGAAAAGATGAGACAAGAGTGGCCTCATCTATTTGAGCTTACGCAGAATTGATTCAGGTAATCTTCTGGCTTGATGATTTGTGTTGAGTTGCTTTGGTACTTTTAGTTAGTGACTGCATAGATATATTAGGAATGTTGGATTGTTATTTAAGTCCTCGTGATACTTTGATTATTTTTAGTTTTAATTTGTACTTGTCATCTGATTTCGAGGACGAAATCTCTTAAGGTGGGGAGGATGTGAGGACTGTAATTATTGGCAGATTATGAGCATATTAGAGGAACAGTAAGACTTAATTTCGTAAGCTATTGGATGAGGATTAACCAAGGGAGACGTGAATTGTTGGGTATTCAGCTTAGGAGTATTGGTCTATTGATGATCTTCGAATTTGACATAGAATGAATCAGGCGTGAGTTATTAGATTGGACAAGAGCTGTGAAGGTTTCAGCTTTGGGAGAGAAATGCTCAGTACACGTAAGCTGTCCAGTGCATGATCTGTTCTACTGTCCCTAGCACGAGTTGTTTTGGGACGGAACAACTCTGAGCTGTTGGAATAGCGAAGGGATGGAAAATGACGTACATGTGTGCGAGTTAGTGGTACTATGTGGACCGGTCCGGTTCGTGATTTTTGGTGCAGACCGGTATGGTTTATGGTCTCCAGATTAGGCCAGAGCTGGATGTATGAGAGCTGATCTGTGAGTTTGTTCTGAGTTGTACGATGGGTACGCGTGATCTGTTTATCCTGAGCTGGACTCCTGTGCGATGTCGTTTGGTGGTCGCGAGCTGCTATAGCGTAGAGGATTCAGATCTGGTGTAGTGCTAAGGTCTGAGCTGATTTGACTTTCACTGTAGCGTTGACTGGGAGAATTAATATAAGTGTCGACCAACACTTAGTAAATTTTGAGACCCGATATTTCTTATCTTCTTCTAGAGAGCCTTCGATACGCACTGTTCATCGTACCCTATTTCTTTCGATTGCCGTCGATTTACGCAGCCGTTCGGAGCAAGGCTGGTGGCGCTGGATTCCTCTCTCCAAGACCTTTCGTTTGGTACCACTTTTAAGCCTTGGGTCGACTTGTAGAGTGGGCGTGATGTGGTTGACGTGTTCGAACATTTTCACGATTTCCGGCTGAGAGTTCTTCTGTTCTGCTTGAGCTCTTGGGTAAGCGTTGGTTAGTGTTTTGAGTTTCGTTTAGAGCTGGTTATCGTATATGAGGAGTTGGTTGGAGCTGGGTGAGCTGGTAGCTTCTAGCTTTGTTCTGTTGAATTGTCCCTGAGCTGTTTAAGTATGGCTTAGCAGGTTGTAGCTTCATGTTGGTTCTAGCTGTCCTGTTGAGTTCGCTGTGAGCTGGTAGAGCAGTATACTTGCGCGAGCTGTTGGTGTTGTGTTCTTGTCTCGTGCGATCTGTTGAGGTAGTAACCGTAAGGAGTTGAGGTACGAGTGAGCTTATATTAGCAGCTTTTGTCAGGCCTCGTGCTCTAAACAGAGTAAAACACCAAAACACATGCGGAAGCTATCAAAAAGCGGGTAAAATTTTCGCTTTTGGCCTGACGAGCTTAAAACAATATAATTTAAAATAGCACGATACTTAAAATAGAATCCCAGTTTACAAAAATCATCACAACAATAACAGTATAGCATAAAACAAGTATCAGACTCAAACAGTAAAATCCACCAACGAAGCACAGGGCATCCCCCCGACTAACTGGACCAATACATATAAATATGCTATACGCCACTGGAATACTCTAACCACCTCCTGGGGAACCACCAGCTGGACTAAAACCACGACCAGCTGTAAAACCTGGGTTTCCTGAAAACAACACAACAAGGAAAACAACCAAGCCCCAGAGGAACATGGGGTCAAACCCCAGTATGGAGAGCAACTATAAACAGCAGTAAACAACATGAATAAAATGCAGATGCTATGCATGAGGAAATAAACAACAGCTCAACGGGATCTGCAACAGAATAGGTGGCCACGGTGAGTGTAGGACATGTGGGTGCTACCCACTCACCCCTACTCGCTCACCCTTACCAGATGCATCAACAACCCAACCTATGAACTGTGGTAGCTAGCCACTCGGCGCTTAGGGGAAATGAGAGTGCGGGATCACCGCTCGCCCTCGCATCCTGGTAAGTAAACAAAACAACAACAAGGCAATGGCTGCGAAAGCTGAAAGGAGATGCAAATGCGTGTATGCAACATGCTGGAATAATAAGCATATGAACATATGCGAAACAATAACATCAGCATGTATACACCATATAGCTCACGGCCAATCTCACAAACAGCAGCCTCAACAGGCAACAAATCACCGCAACCAACAAATAGCCCTCTCACAAATTATTCTAGCCATAACCTCGTTGTAAATACAAACTCCAATCCGTACCTTAAATCTGCTCAACAATTACCACAAAGGGATCCCGAGAAATCTGGTTAAAACCTGCTAAACAACGAAGCATAAGTCTCAGGGATGCTAACAGAAGCTCACGGCTGGGAGCCACGCTCAACCAGCAACAATTCAATCCATACAACTAAATAGGAAGCTAAAACAAAGGCTAATACTAAGATCTCATCGACAATTCGAAGTTCTACCTCAACGACACAACACACGGCCTAAGGCAGCAACTTCGCGATCTCTCTCTAGCCAACAACCGCCCCCAAGAATGGTATAGGATGAAAGAGCTTCTCGAGAGGAGTCCAACGCTACCTCGCACGAACCAAACAACGGCCAGCAACGACGGGAATTCACCGGAAAAGCTCACGGTGAACAGTGCTCTAGGGTTCGAGAAACAGAGAACGAATGTCGGGGAAAATATTCTAAGTATGGGATCTGATATCTCCATCGAAGACCAAGTCTTCCTATATATAAATCCTGTAGCTGCTGAAATCTGTTTTAATAATCCACCGACATAACCAGCAGGTACCAACAAACCAGCAGATGCAAAGAACCAACTGCTGAATTCTCAAACCACGCTAATCAAAACGATGTCGCAGCGACTTAACAAAACGACGTCGCACCGCTTACTTCATCAAATCTGCCACCAGCTGGTCGCCTAAAACCATCGACTGGTTTCTCTCGCATGAAATCCCTCCAAAAGCTGGTACCAGTCGCGACATCTAAAACGCAGCGTTGCAACTAATTAAAACGGCGTCGCATAACCCATCGACTGGATTCCTTAGCGCTAACTAAAACGACGACGCATAGCCTACGTCATCCAGTCGCTAGTTCTCGCACAAAACAACCAGACGCAAGCTACAGTAACCACCACCAGTCGCAAGCTACAGGAGCGTTGACCCGCGTTGACATCTGCTCTCAGCTGGACAACCAGTCGACACACACACGTGAACAAATCCTCGCAGCTGGTACCAGTTGCAACATCCAAACGACGTCGCGCCAACTTAGCGAAACGCTGTCATTTTGCCCTCAATACACAAAATAGAGCAGCAACTGGATACCAACGCTACCAGCTTTCACTTAACACAACGCATCCAGATTTCACTAAAACGACGGCGTTTAGGAATCTCGCGCTACCAAAACACGCTACGACTGGATTTCACCAAAATGACCAGCTCTCACCACTAAACCAGCTTTTACCTAAATACCAAAAAAAAAATACGAAAACTTCCAGAATTGTTCTAAGCGAGGAATTTGACCCGAAATTACTACTCAAACATTTAACAGAGATCTTAAACCACCAAGAATCTCAAAACACCGATTAATTCTCACGATTAATCTTAAACACAAATCCAGGTCTCACATTTCTCCCCCACTAAAAAGGATTTCATCCTCAAAATCAATTAACAATTCCGAAACGCACTCAACAACAGCAAGTAAAAACAGAAACTCGCCTAACACAAGCCAAGAATTCAAGATAACTGAGCAAACATATAACAACAACTAGGGAAGAAATACAACCAAAAGCTACAAACTACTGGAAATTTAGCTCAACAGCTATTCAAATAGATGCGGCCACTCGCGCTGCATCTTTTATTCTAGCTCCCAAGTAGCTTCTTCCCTTCCATGTTTGCTCCATTTCACCATCACCCTCAAAATCAATTAACAATTCCGAAACGCAACTCAACAACAGCAAGTAAAAACAGAAACTCGCCTAACACAAGCCAAGAATTCAAGATAACTGAGCAAACATATAACAACAACTAGGGAAGAAATACAACCAAAAGCTACAAACTACTGGAAATTTAGCTCAACAGCTATTCAAATAGATGCGGCCACTCGCGCTGCATCTTTTATTCTAGCTCCCAAGTAGCTTCTTCCCTTCCATGTTTGCTCCATTTCACCATCACCAACGGAATGGTCTTATTTCTCAGCTGTTTCTCTTTTCTGCCAAGGATCTGCAAAGGATATTCTTGATAACTCAACGACTGATCTAGCTCCACCTCGTCAGTTTCAAGCACATGAGACGGATCTGGCTCATACTTCCTCAACATGGAAACATGAAAGACGTCATGAAGAGAAGACAACTCTGACGGCAACAACAGCCGATACGCTAAAGGGCCAATCCTCTCAACAATCTCATACGGTCCGACGTAACGAGGGGCTAACTTTCCCTTGCATCCAAAGCGCATAACACTGCGAAATGGAGAAAATTTGAGAAATACACGATCACCAACCTGAAACTCAAGAGGTCGACGCCTCTTATTCGCATAACTGGCTTGGCGATCCTGGGCAGCTTTCATCCGCTGTCTAATAAGATCCACGTGATCTTTCATTTGCTGTACAAAATCAGGGGCAGATAGCTGCTTCTCCCCCACTTCTTCCCAACATACTGGCGATCTGCACTTTCTGCCATACAAATCCTCAAAAGGCGCCATACCAATTGTCACTTGGTAGCTGTTATTGTAACGACCCAAGCTTTTTAATAATAAAATTTAGGAATTCAGGGTTCGAATTGAAAGACCAAAAATTTTCGATCTTGACTTCATAACAAGTCGTTACTAATTTTCTGGATTAAATTGCAAATATAGGAAATTCGCAACTACTAAAATTGCACAACAAGAGAAACAGCAACGTATGTGGAAAATCAACGTGGGAGAAGAGAAAACCAACGGCTTGTTAGAGTAGATGCCCAACTAGCCAATTTGTGGCGTGTGGGTTCATAGACTCTTGTATGAAACGATCTTTATATATGATATTCGCATTTATATTTATGGCATTCTTTACTTTCATTGTGTTGTATAATGATTAACAATTTTGCGTTGAGCTAAGACCTAGAATGCACTATAGTGTATGTTAGATGTGATAGTGGGTATGAAGGCTATCACGAAACACATCTAATAGTCACTGTGTATTCTGAATTAGTTCCTAGTCGATTGGGCCGTCAAAATGAGGATATGGCCGCCCGAGATTGAGACTAGTATCTGCGATGCGAAGTACCATGTTTCATTGGTAGGGAACATTGTGATGTTCTGAGCATGCAGATAGATAGTGACCTGGTGATCTATCGAACTACCCTCGTTCGGACTTTCCAAGTGGTTACCATTTGTCGAGTGGATAAGTCCGAGGTCTTGGTTGTACTGATTAGTCCTCACGACACGAAACGTCATTGAGACTCTACATGATAGGCGTCTCAATTTGACTCGTTTGCCGACTCACTTGGGGTCATTAGGCGGCGGGATTGGGTGAGACCCCGATGCATGTAGGAGTCAATGCATCGTTGTCGAGGATTCACCGCTCGCAGACATGCGTGGATATCCTATGCTATCTGAGGGGATAATAGTGTATAAATATCTGGCCAGAGTACTAGAAGTGTTTTAGGTAAATGGGTTTACCTAGTTACACTCGCGATGTCACTATTCGATCTCCAAGATGTATGCATAGTCATCGGATCTTTAGAGACTCTCGATTTACCAATGGTCGTTGATCTGATCGAGATATATGGATTGAAAGGACCGTACTGTACGCTAACCACGACCAACTGGTTCTTGCAGGCACTATCAGTGATACCTAGGGGATCATGGGGCGATGTTGCTAGACGCTCTTACCATGATCCGATGGGCAAGTCCCGGAATTGTGATTCCGGAGCCACAATGGTTGTGGGCACACGGCTAGCTGTATCCCTGAACCTCGCGATGTCACTATTCGATCTCCAAGATGTATGCATAGTCATCGGATCTTTAGAGACTCTCGATTTACCAATGGTCGTTGATCTGATCGAGATATATGGATTGAAAGGACCGTACTGTACGCTAACCACGACCAACTGGTTTTTGCAGGCACTATCAGTGATACCTAGGGGATCATGGGGCGATGTTGCTAGACGCTCTTACCATGATCCGATGGGCAAGTCCGGAATTGTGATTCCGGAGCCACAATGGTTGTGGGCCCACGGCTAGCTGTATCCCTGAACCATTGAGGGTCACACAAGTACTGGATTAAAGATTCCCGCACGGATATTGAGCTCAATGTGTTGAGCATAGGAGGAGGATTTTGGAAGTGCGACTTCCTAAAAGTCAACAGGGGTCAAATCGTGATTTCCGCTGTTGATGGGCAAAACGGTCATTTTGCACTGGGGTTCTGAAAAAATGGTTTTTCAGATCATAATATTCAGTTTTGGAAACTGAGTCGATCGGTCCGATCTGATTGTCGATCGGAGTTATGATGAAACCGCAATGAATTAAACGAACCGAATGTTCATATATGGACTTGGGTCTGACCCAAGTCCAATGGGCCGGTTCAAGCCCAAGTATATTTAATATATACTAATGTGTGATTAGGGCTTAATTCATAACAATAACAAAAACCCTAACCCTAGAGCTCTCTCTCTCGGCCGCCCCCTCCTCTCTAAAAGCCGCCGCCGCCTTGCTTCGCCGGAATTTGTTCCGGCCAACTTGACGAGGAGAATCCGTTGGTGATAAAATCCATCAGTCTTCTAGTGCAGGCTGATCGGAGGGAGATCATTTCCGGTCGTGGACCTGATTGACGGATCTACCGTCGCCTACCGTGAAGAGCCGGCGTTCTTGTAATTCCGGTTGGAGCCAGGCACGAGTTGCCAGCAAGGTAATCAACGCAAACACCCTATGAATGTGTTTGATTTTGAATTGTATTGATCGTCTCCCGGGCAATTTTGTTTTCCGCTGCGCCCCGGGAGGCGGGATCCGGATCCTCCACCGTTGTTCCCCAACAGTGGTATCAGAGCCAAGGTTCGGATATGATCAATACAATTGTGCCATATTGTATCTAATATCTCGAATTTCAGATTAAATCAAACAAAATTTTTGAAAAATGGCCGCGGCGCCGCTGAGCATGGCGGCGCCCCAACCCCCCCCGCCGAGCGCATGAGCGCGCGCGCGATCGCGTGCTGGCCGCTCGATGGCCGGCCGATGGGCCAGCATCCTTGCGCAAGTGTTGCGCCATGGATGGGCGCTTCTTCGTGCATGATTGCACGACGATGGGCTGGGCGTGGGAGCGGCCGCGCGCAAACGGTTGAGCAGTGGCCGGCCGATGGGCAGTGATGCGTGCGCTGCTCTTGGCGAGTGGTTGGCGCGGCCGTGTGCTTCAGATGGCCGCTGCTTCACGCCGCTTGCTGGGCGTCGTTGTGCGACGATGGCGCATGGAGCGCCGCGCTTGTCGCGGCCGCGTGCGTGGCTTTGCGCCGCGCGTGATTTTCGTGGTGGCGGCCGCCGTCCGGGGATGCTCCGGCCATGGCGTGACGGCCGGGTTGTTT
>KV017187.1:111747-138624 GCA_001598015.1 Dorcoceras hygrometricum
AAGTACCTGCGATCACCCGACTCGGTGTCTCCTCGGCCTGCTCCCTAGTGATGGCGTTAACCTGAGCATGCTGGGTTCCTGAGAAGAAAGGCTGAGACAACTGTCCGAACCGCGATGGACCAGGCTGCTGAAAAGGCCTAAACTGAGGCTCACCGAAACGGGGCTACGAAAACTGAGGGGAACGACCCCTAGACTGACCTCCACGACCCTGAGGCTGGGCCGCGGTCTGTTGTGATCCAGCTGACGGACACACTCTCGAAAAATGCCCGTACTAACCACAAAGGTTGCAAGAACCCTGCACACCTACACACTGAGTGGAAGGATGCTTTCCACCGCAAAAGCCGCAAAACTCAGTCTGAGATCCACTGCTACTCGAACTGCCTGAACCAGAAGAGCCAGAACCCGATTTCTTCCTGAACTGCTGACCTCGGGGTCGAAACCTCTGACGGCCAGACTGCTGAGCCACCTGCTGCTGCTGCTGGGGCTGATGGGATGACTGGGAGGACTGAGAAGACTGCGCTCTCTGAATAGCAGGACGACTAACCTTCACCGCCTGCTGCCTGCAAGCACGACGACTCTGCAAACCCTCCTCAATATCAATAGCAGTGTCAACTGCTTCCGCATAGCTCTTGGGTTTACTGGTCAACACCATCTGATACAACTCTTCGTTCAAGCCCTCAAGAAATCGAGTCCGCTTGGTCCTATCCCGGCCAGAAACATGGGGAACGTATGCCAACAGAGAAGAAAACTTCCTAGCATACTCCCGAACAGTCATGGAACCCTGCTCCAGATGGTCGAACTCCCGCTCCCGGGCATTCACATAAGACTCGGGCACATACTCCTGCCGGAAGGTCTCGCAAAAACTGTCCCAAGAGATCCCAACACCGGTCTCTAACAAGGTACTCGAAGCGCCTCGCCACCAGCGTTCCGCTGCCTTCCTGAGCAAGAGGGTCGCTAAACTCAGCCGAAGATCATCATCATACTGCACCCAATCAAAAAGACCAATGATATTCCAGAGCCACGAGTCTGCATCCTCACTGGACTCATCACCATTAATGACTGGAGGGTTCATCCGTTGAAACCGGGCTATAACAACATCCATCCGCTCCACCGGGGGAGGCAAATCACCAACTTCCTCCTCCTCCTCGTGCCTACTACGAGAACGGCTAGGAGCGCTACGCCGATCCTCATTCTGTCCTGCTGATTCCTCAAACTGCCCCTTACCTCTACCACGACGTCTAGGCGGCATCTACGAAAACACTCAACAGGATCAAGCAAAACAGAACAGATGCAACATAGATAACACAACAAGATGCAGCACATAATCACATAAGTCAAGCACATGCAACACACAACACTGTGCCTAGACTAAAGTGTGATCAAAGAAATTGAGCTTATTCCAGCTTAAGCTCTAATACCAAAAATGTCAGGCCTCGTGCTCTAAAAAGAGTAAAACACAAAAACACATGCGGAAGCTATCAAAAAGCGGGTAAAATTTTCACTTTTGGCCTGACGAGTTTAAAACAATATAATTTAAAATAGCACGATACTTAAAATAGAATCCCAGTTTACGAAAATCATCACAACAATAACAGTATAGCATAAAACAAGTATCAGACTCAAACAGTCAAATCCACCAATGAAGCACAGGGCATCCCCCCGGCTAACTGGACCAATACATATAAATATGCTATACGCCACTGGGATACTCTAACCACCTCCTGAGGCACCACCAGCTGGACTAAAACCACGACTAGCTGTAAAACCTGGGTTTCCTGAAAACAACACAACAAGGAAAACAACCAAGCCCCAGAGGGACATGGGGTCAAACCCCAGTACGGAGAGAAACAATAAAACAGCAGTAAACAACCTATGAACTGTGGTAGCTAGCCACTCGGCGCATAGGGGAAATGAGAGTGCGGAATCACCGCTCGCCCTCGCATCCTGGTAAGCAAACAAAACAACAACAAGGCAATGGCTGTGAAAGCTGAAAGGAGATGAAAATGCATGTACGCAACATGCTGAAATAATAAGCATATGAACATATGCGAAACAATAACATCAGCACGTATACACCATATAGCTCACGGCCAATCTCACAAACAGCAGCCTCAACAGGCAACAAATCACCACAACCAACAAATAGCCCTCTCACAAATTATTAAGCCATAACCTCGTTGTAAATACAAGCTCCAATGCGTACCTTAAATCTACTCAACAATTACCACAAAGGGATCCCGAGAAATCTGGTTAAAACCTGCTAAACAAAGAAGCATAATTCTCAGGGATGCTAACAGAAGCTCACGGCTGGGAGCCACGCTCAACCAGCAAAATTTCAATCCATACAACTAAACAGGAAGCTAAAACAAAGGCTAATACTAAGATCTCATCGACATTCAAAGTTCTACCTCAACGACACAACACACGGCCGAAGGCAGCAACTTCGCGATCTCGCTCTAGCCAACTACCGCCCCAAGAATGATATAGGATGAAAGAGCTTCTCGAGAGGAGTCCAACGCTACCTCGCACGAACCAAACAACGGCCAGAAACGACGGGAATTCACCGGAAAAGCTCACGGTGAACAGTGCTCTAGGGTTCGAGAAACAGAGAACGATGTCGGGGAAAATATTCTAAGTATGGGATCTGCTATCTCAATCGAAGACCAAGTCTTCCTATATATAAATCCTGTAGCTGCTGAAATCTGTTTTAAAAATCCACCGACATAACCAGCAGGTACCAACAAACCAGCAGATGCAAAGAACCAACTGCTGAATTCTCAAACCACGCTAATCAAAACGATGTCGCAGCGACTTAACAAAACGACGTCGCACCGCTTACGTCATCAAATCTGCCACCAGCTGGTCGCCTAAAACCATCGACTGGTTTCTCTCGCATGAAATCCCTCCAAAAGCTGGTACCAGTCGCGACATCTAAAACGCAGCGTTGCAACTAATTAAAACGGTGTCGCATAACCCATCGACTGGATTCCTTAGCGCTAACTAAAACGACGTCGCATAGCCTACGTCATCCAGTCGCTAGTTCTCGCACAAAACAACCAGACGCAAGCTACAGTAACCACCACCAGTCGGAAGCTACAGGAGCGTTGACCCGCGTTGACATCTGCTCTCAGCTGGACAACCAGTCGACACACACACGCGAACAAATCCTCGCAGCTGGTACCAGTTGCAACATCCAAAAGACGTCGCGCCAACTTAGCGAAACGCTGTCATTTTGCCCTCAATACACAAAATAGAGAAGCAACTGGATACCAACGCTACCAGCTTTCACTTAACACAACGCATCCAGATTTCACTAAAACGACAACGTTTAGGAATCTCGCGCTACCAAAACATGCTACGACTGGATTTCACCAAAATGACCAGCTCTCACCACTAAACCAGCTTTTACCCAAATACCAAAAAAAAATACGAAAACTTCCAGAATTGTTCTAAGCGAGGAATTTGACCCGAAATTACTACTCAAACATTTAACAGAGATCTTAAAACACCAAGAATCTCAAAACACCGATTAATTCTCACGATTAATCTTAAACACAAATCCAGGTCTCACATTTCTCCCCCACTAAAAAGGATTTCGTCCTCGAAATCAATTAACAATTCCGAAACACACTCAACAACATTAAGTAAAAACAGAAACTCGCCTAACACAAGCCAAGAATTCAAGATAACTGAGCAAACATATAACAACAACTAGGGAAGAAATACAACCAAAAGCTACAAACTACTGGAAATTTAGCTCAACAGCTATTCAAACAGATGCGGCCACTCGCGCTGCATCTTTTCTTCCAGCTCCCAAGTAGCTTCTTCCCTTCCATGTTTGCTCCATTTCACCATCACCAACGGAATGGTCTTATTTCTCAGCTGTTTCTCTTTTCTGCCAAGGATCTGCAAAGGATATTCTTGATAACTCAACGACTGATCTAGCTCCACCTCGTCAGTTTCAAGCACATGAGACGGATCTGGCTCATACTTCCTCAACATGCTTGATAACTCAACGACTGATCTAGCTCCACCTCGTCAGTTTCAAGCACATGAGACGGATCTGGCTCATACTTCCTCAACATGGAAACATGAAAGACGTCATGAAGAGAAGACAACTCTGATGGCAACAACAGCCGATACGCTAAAGGGCCAATCCTCTCAACAATCTCATATGGTCCGACGTAACGAGGGGCTAACTTTCCCTTACGTCCAAAGAACATATCACTGCGAAACGGAGAAACTTTGAGAAATACACGATCACCAACCTGAAACTCAAGAGGTCGACGTCTCTTATTCGCATAACTGGCTTGGCGATCCTGGGCAGCTTTCATCCGCTGTCTAATAAGATCCACGTGATCTTTCATTTGCTGTACAAAATCAGGGGCAGATAGCTGCTTCTCCCCCACTTCTTCCCAACATACTGGCGATCTGCACTTTCTGCCATACAAATCCTCAAAAGGCGCCATACCAATTGTCACTTGGTAGCTGTTATTGTAATGACCCAAGCTTTTTAATAATAAAATTTAGGAATTCAGGGTTCGAATTGAAAGACAAAAAATTTTCGATCTTGACTTCATAACAATTCGTTACTAATTTTCTGGATTAAATTGCAAATAGGAAATTTGCAACTACTAAAATTGCACAACAAGAGAAACAGCAACGTATGCGGAAAATCAACGTGGGAGAAGAGAAAACCAACGGCTAATATAACAAAAGAAAGTGGAATACAACTACTGTTTAACTAGCTGTTGTAATACAAAAGTTCTACTGATGAAATTTCTGACGTACAAAACAGAAACAGGAGAACACAACAGAAAGACGTCCACGATAAACACCTCCTTCCCTTCTGTTCATCTCCCTCCAGCTCCTTCCTGATTGTTACCTGCACTCAATAAAAACTAGTGAGCCTAAGGCTCAACAAGTAAATCTGGTAATATCAAAAGCACATAATGGAGTCTGAAACTTTAGTTACGCTTATATATAACAAGAGAAATACATAACTGAGAAACTGAACGAAATTGAAAGCATGAAACATGAATCAATTCTGACATCCTTTTGTTTAAACATTCTAGAGCTGTGATTAAAATCACACTTGTGCTCTTCATTCATTTTCTGAAGTTATGACAACACTTTAAACATTTGGCCCATTTCGTTTGATCAAACTCCTGATATCAGTCGTAGCACTATTGCTCATTTTTGAAGGGGTATATAGATCCGTCAATCCATAATCCTAATCCTTCCTTGGTTTTTGAAGGGGTATACAGTCCGTCGACTGTAATCCTGATCCTTCCTGGGTACCCTTTTTGTTGTCATAACTTAAAACATTTTCTAAAACATGTTCTGCTCTTTCTTTCTTTCGTGAAATCTGTTTTCTTTTTCTCTTGTACGATTTACTGGTTTTCTATGTTCAATGATGTTATGGAACTTCAAAGGATTTCTCTGTAAAACTTGCGAAGATGAAAACTGAATAAAAGCTCTACTTGAATCTGTCAGTTAAATCGAATGATTCATTTGAATTGAAGTATAAACGAATAAGAATTCAAATTCTGAAATTTAGTTATTTGTTGAAGAAGATGATCAATAGCTTTCTGTTGGAAGAAATGAACACGATCTGTCAACAGACATCACTCTAAAGGAAATGAAGGTTGCTGCCAACAGATATCGTTTTTAAGGAAAACAAAGTTGCTGCCAACAGCTATTGCAACAATATCGTTTTAAGGAAAACACGGACAAACTGTCAACAAATATCACTCAAGGAAAATAATGATTTGCTGTCAACAGATTTCTTTATAAGGCAAGTAGATAGCTGTCAACAGATTTCTTTATAAGGCAAGTAGATAGCTGTCAACAGATATCGCTTGAGGAAAGGAACAGTAGATAGCTGTCAACAATTGAAACTTAAGGAAACAAAGGTTGCTGTCGACAGTTAGTAACTAATGTACACCTGCGATTGCTGACAACAGCTATTGCAACAGTTGATAGCTGATGAACATGAACAGTGCACTTGTTGATTTCGAATATTGCAGCTGCTGAAATTTATACTTAGAATATCTTCAATATAGAAATATCAGCTAATGGTTTAAGAACCAGATTTTCAGACATAACCATGTGAACGAACATGAAAAACAATGGTTTCCTTTGTTTGAAGAAATCAAGATATTTCAAGAAATTTCTGGAATGCTCGAATAAGCTACTTGTAAGCTACTTCGAAAAAATATCTTTTAGAATTCTCAAAAATATACTGGATGAACATCATCAAACCATTTGCTAAAAAATTTCTGGATCAAAACACAGTAAATACGTACCTTTCATAAAACAGAGCATGAACTTCTAACTTTTCTGAAGAACAACCGTAGTTTTCTTCCATATATGAAATTTCATATAACATGCAAACAGAACTGAATATATGCTTTTACTGAGTGAGCAAGAAACAGAGTTTACTTGCCTGAATTCTGCAACACAACAACAACGGAAAGTCCAGCAAATTTCTTACGCACCGCTCGTCTTCTTTTTAAAACTTTGAAAGGATTTTATTCGGCTTCTCCAGAGAGAGTACTGCTATCAACATATTTTTGATTTGAAAATAATGATGCATGAAGCAGCTTATCATCCTATTTATATGATTTAAAATGCCTAAGGAAGGAAAACACGTTTAACCAATATGCAATAGAATCTTAAAAGCGTACTCTATTTTAAAATAAAATGATGCACATGGAAACCTGAACACTGTTAGTTTAAAACAAAAGAATTCGATTGGCTTGCAGAAATCAAATAAACCTCTGCTGGAATTGCATTCTTAATAACTGAATATCAACCCATAACATCATGAGATTGATAAATACGTAAACATGGAACATAGAATTTAGCTTCTACTCACAGAAAGCCAACAAATATCTGATACTTGTAATTCAACTGAATTAAGAATTGAATTCATAACAATGTACTCCCCCAAATCTCATAACTTTAGGTCTTTACTCAACGCAATTGTAAATCATCATACACACAATGAAAGTAAAGAATGCCATATTAATAAATGCGAATATCATATATAAAGATTGTCATATACAAGAGTCTATAAACCCACACGCCACAAGTTGGCTAGTTGGGCATCTACTCTAACATGGGATAGTTCTATTTCTTAACTTACGATTTTCTTTTGCTAAAATCTTCTCTGGAATTTCTTCGTAAGTCAAGTCTGATGCTAACTGAATGGGTTCATAACTGAGTACATGCGAAGGATTGGCAATGTACTTTCTAAGTGCTGATATGTGGAACACATTGTGAACTGTAGACATTTGAGGAGGTAGTGCTAATCGATTTGCTAAAGTCCCAATTCTTTCTAATATCTGAAATGGTCCAATAAACCTGGGACTTAGTTTTCCCTTTCTGCCAAACCTAATAACACCCTTCATTGGTGATACCTTTAGGAACACATGATCTCCTACTTCAAAATTTAAATCTCTTCGACGACTGTCTGCATAACTTTTCTGCCTACTCTGAGCAGTCTTCATTCGATCACGTATTCTTTTAACTGCTTCCGCAGTCTGTTCTACAACATCAGGCCCTATCTCCGTCCTTTCACCTACATCATCCCAAAGAATCGGCGAATGACATTTCCTGCCATACAGAGCTTCGTATGGTGCCATTTCTATCGAAGCTTGGTAACTGTTGTTATAAGTAAATTCAATCAATGGTAACTTAAGATCCCATCTATCTGAAAAGTCAAGAACACTAGCTCGTAACAGATCTTCCAGTACTTGGATAACTCTTTCTGATTGTCCGTCAGTTTGAGGATGGAACGTTGTACTGAAAGTTAATTTTGTTCCTAAGGCTTGGTGTAAAATTTTCCAGAATCTTGAAGTAAATCTGGGATCTCTATCAGATACTATAGAGCTTGGTATCCCGTGAAGTCTGACTATTTCTTTGATGTATAATTCAGCATACTTATTCAAGTCATACAACGAAATCCAAATTGCTAAGAAGAGTCGCAAGCTTAGTTAATCTATCAATGATAACCCAAATTGCATTGAATCCCTGAACTGTTCTTGGCAAACCTACAACGAAATCCATCGCTATATTGTCCCACTTCCACACTGGTATAGGAAGAGGCTTTAACATCCCGGATGGTCTCTGATGTTCTGCTTTAACTTGTTGGCATGTTAAACATTCAGCGACGAATTTACAAATATCGCGCTTCATCCCTGGCCACCAAAACAGAGTTTGTAAATCCTTAAACATTTTTGTTCCTCCTGGATGAATTGAATACGGTGAGTTATGGGCTTCATTCATAATCTCATTGCGCAAATTATCCGTGCGCGGTACCCACAACCGATTCTGGTATTTCACAATTCCTTCCTCTACTGTATACAGATTTGTTCCTCTGTTGTCGTCTTGTGTCTTCCATTTCTGAAGTTGATCGTCCTTCGCTTGACCTTCTCGAATCCTATCTTTTAATGTAGATCGGATTGTAAGAACCGATAAACTAGCAGCATTTCCCTTCTTAACAATTCCCAGTTCGAATCTGTTGATTTCCAACGCTAAAGGAATCTGAACCGAGATTTGCGCTAATCCCACATTTCATCTACTTAGTGCATCAGCTACTACATTAGCTTTGCCTGGGTGATAACTAATTACACAATCGTAATCTTTAACCAGTTCAAGCCATCTTCTTTGTCTCATGTTTAGCTCTTTCTGGGTAAAGAAATACAGGCTTTTGTGGTCTGTGAAGATTTCGCATTTCTCTCCATATAAATAATGTCTCCAAATTTTCAATGCGAAAACAACTGCTGCAAGTTCTAAGTCATGCGTAGGATAATTCTTCTCATGAATCTTCAACTATCTAGAAGCGTAAGCGATCACTTTCTTGTCTTGCATCAAAACAACTCCGAGTCCTATCTTTGAGGCATCAGTATAGATCATAAAATTTCCCTTTTCTGTTGGCAACACCAAAACAGGGGCCTCTATTAACGCTATTTTTAATTTCTCGAAACTGGCTTGACATTCAGGAGTCCACTTATACTTGATGTCTTTCTTAGTCAAAGCGGTTAATGGAACAGCAATCTTGGAAAATCCTTCAATAAATCTTCGATAATAAACTGCCAATCCTAAGAAACTACGAACATCCGATACACTCTTAGGCACAGGCCACTCTTTAACGGCCTCTACTTTTGAAGGATCTACCTCTATTCCATTTTTCGAAATGATATGACCTAAGAATACAACCTTCTCAATCCAAAATTCGCATTTACTGAATTTCGCAAACAATCGCTTAGTTCTCAAGATTTTCAAAACTTTTCTAAGGTGGTCTATGTGCTCGTGTCTATTCCCGGAGTAAATCAATATATCATCTATGAATACGATGACAAATTTGTCCAGAAAAGGCTGAAATACCCTATTCATCAAATCCATAAAAACTGATGGCACATTTGTCACTCCAAAGGGCATAACTAGGAATTCATAATGGCCATATCTGGTCCTGAAAGCTGTTTTGTACACGTCTGCTTCTTTTACTCGTAATTGATGATATCCCGACCTTAAATCTATCTTTGAGAATACAGCAGCTCCTCGTAGCTGATCGAATAAATCATCTATCCTAGGTAGAGGATACTTATTTTTAATTGTTAGCTTATTCAACACTCTATAGTCTATACATAGACGCATACTACCGTCTTTCTTCTTCACGAACAGTACTGGTGCTCCCCATGGTGACGTGCTGGGTCTGATGAATCCTTTATCCAAAAGATCTTGGATCTGCTCCTTCAACTCTTTCATTTCTTTAGGGGCAAGTATGTAAGGAGGCTTAGAAACGGGGGCAGCTTCTGGTATTAAATCAATAGTGAATTCTAATTCGCGTATTGGTGGTAAACCTGAAACATCTGCCGGAAAGACATCTGGAAATTCTCTTACGATAAGCACATCTTCTATATTAATTTTCTTTTCAGGTTCTAAAGATAAAACATTCACTAGGTATCCTTGGCATCCCTTGCTTAAACATCTTTGGGCCTTAACAGCTGATATTATCTTAGGGGTACCATTAAATTTATCGGCTTTAAACAAAAACGAAGTTCCACCAGGTAATTTAATTTGAACAAACCTCTGCTTAAAGTCTATAATAGCTGCGTATTTGGTTAACCAATCTATTCCCAATATGAAATCAAACTCAAGTAGGGGTAACACTATCAAATCAGCAAAAACGGTATTCCCTTGTAACTTAAATTCTATATTTCGCAATAGGAGATTGGTTACTATGCTTTCTCCTGAAGGAAGCTGAACACAGTATCCTACTTCTAATGCTTCTGGTCGAGCAATAAATTTCTTAGAGAATCTTTCGCATACAAATGAATGAGTTGCACCAGAATCTAGCAATGCTATCGTAAACATATTGGAAACAGAAATTTTATCGGTTACCACTGTGGTATCTGATGGCGCTTCTTCAGCAGTCATTACGTAAGCCCTGCTGGTAATGAGTTGTTGTTTCTGGGAACAGTTTCTTGACTTATGGCCTGGCTTTCCACATGTATAACACACGTTCTGCCCAAGAAGACACTGTCCCTTATGAGTTTTCTTGCAAATGGGGCATGGAGGCCTATTCCCAGTATTAGGAACAGAAGATATGGGTTGAGCAGCAATCGGCCCTTTCCCTTGAGACCCTTGCTGATTGCCGTTTTTCTTCTTAAATTTCCTGCGATCATTTTTCTGGAAGGCTTGTCTTTTCAACTGTCTCTCATCATCTATCGCCTTCCAGTCTTGTTCTGCCCGTAGAGCTTTATTTACAGCGGCCCTGTAATCCACGGGTTCTGCCAACCTAACATCATGTTTAATCATGGGTTTCAACCCATTGATGAAGTGGCGAATCTTGGCATCAGCATTTGTCCCAATCAGTGGAACAAAATAACATCCCCTCTCAAATTTGCGGATATAGTCCCGCATTTCCATCCCTTCTTGCTTGAGAGTTAAAAACTCACTCTGCAACTGTTCTTTCACATCTACTGTAAAATAATGCTCAAAGAAGACCCTTTTAAATTCTTCCCAGGTAAGAATTTCCAAGTCCACTGTTAACTTGGCTCCTTCCCACCACATCATCGCATCTCCCCTCAGCATGTAAATTGCACACCGAGGTCCAATTCTGTGAGATGCAGATATTCAAATATCACTTCCATAGATTTGATCCAGCTTTCTGCTATCAACGGATCAGTAGTGCCAGAGAATTCCTGAGGTCGCTGCCTCCTGAATCGTTCTTGTGGATCCTCTCTACTAATTGTTCTACTCGATGACTGACCATTCCCATTAGCGGTTTGGTCAACTAATCGCTCTAACAGTTGCGCCATGTTGTTGAGAACAGGATTCAGTGCTTCAGACTCACTATCTCTGTCTGAAGTATCTCTTCTACCTCTACCTCGTCCCGACATATCTGTAAACATCGCCCAAATCCACCACACTTCTATTATGAGGGATTACTTGATGCTAGAACATGAATTAAAACTCACAAATTTAGAAGTGGCTGGAGAGATTTGCTCAGACTGGAAGTGTGTTTATCTCAAGGACCTTTCTCTGATACCAACTGTAACGACCCAAGATTTTTAATAATAAAATTTAGGAATTCAGGGTTCGAATAGAAAGAACAAAAATTTTCGATCTTGACTTCATAACAAGTCGTTACTAATTTTCTGGATTAAATTGCAAATATAGGAAATTCGCAACTACTAAAATTGCACAACAAGAGAAACAGCAACGTATGTGGAAAATCAACGTGGGAGAAGAGAAAACCAACGGCTAATATAACAAAAGAAAGTGGAATACAACTACTGTTTAACTAGCTATTGTAATACCAAAGTTCTACTGATGAAATTTATGAAGTACAAAACAGAAACAGGAGAACACAACAGAAAGACGTCCACGATAAACACCTCCTTCCCTTCTGTTCATCTCCCTCCAGCTCCTTCTTGATTGTTACCTGCACTCAATAAAAACTAGTGAGCCTAAGGCTCAACAAGTAAATCTGGTAATATCAAAAGCACATAATGGAGTCTGAAACTTTAGTTACGCTTATATATAACAAGCGAAATACATAACTGAGAAACTGAACGAAATTGAAAGCATGAAACATGAATCAGTTCTGACATCCTTTTCTTTAAACATTCTAGAGCTGTGATTAAAATCACACTTGTTCTCTTCATTCATTTTCTGAAATTATGACAACACTTTAAACATTGGGCCCATTTCGTTTGATCAAACTCCTGATATCAGTCGTAGCACTATTGCTCATTTTTGAAGGGGTATATAGATCCGTTAATCCATAATCCTAATCCTTCCTTGGTTTTTGAAGGGGTATACAGTCCGTCGACTGTAATCCTGATCCTTCCTGGGGACCCTTTTTGTTGTCATAACTTAAAACGTTTTCTAAAACATGTTCTGCTCTTTATTTCTTTCGTGAAATCTGTTTTCTTTTTCTCTTGTACGATTTACTGGTTTTCTATGTTCAATGATGTTATGGAACTTCAAAGGAATTCTCTATAAAACTTGCGAAGATGAAAACTGAATAAAAGCTCTACTTGAATCTGTCAGTTAAATCGAATGATTCATTTGAATTGAAGTATAAAAGAATAAGAATTCAAATTCTGAAATTTCGTTATTTGTTGAAGAAGATGATCAATAGCTTTCTGTTGGAAGAAATGAACATGATCTGTCAACAGACATCACTCTAAAGGAAATGAAGGTTGCTGCCAACAGATATCGTTTTTAAGGAAAACAAAGTTGCTGCCAACAGCTATTGCAACAGTATCGTTTTAAGGAAAACACGGACAAACTGTCAACAGATATCACTCAAGGAAAATAATGATTTGCTGTCAACAGATTTCTTTATAAGGCAAGTAGATAGCTGTCAACAGATTTATTTATAAGGAAAGTAGATAGCTGTCAACAGATATCGCTTGAGGAAATGAACAGTAGATAGCTGTCAACAGTTGAAACTTAAGGAAACAAAGGTTGATGTCGACAGTTAGTAACTAATGTACACCTGCGATTGCTGACAACAGCTATTGCAACAGTTGATAGCTGATGAACATGAACAGTGCACTTGTTGCTTTCGAATATTGCAGCTGCTGAAATTTATACTTAGAATATCTTCAATATAGAAATATCAGCTAATGGTTTAAGAACCAGATTTTCAGACATAACCATGTGAACGAACATGAAAAACAATGGTTTCCTTTGTCTGAAGAAATCAAGATATTTCAAGAAATTTCTGGATTGCTCGAATAAGCTACTTGTAAGCTACTTCGAAAAAATATTTTTTTAGAATTCTCAAAAATATACTGGATGAATATCATCAAACCATTTTCTAAAAAATTTCTGGATCAAAACACAGTAAATACGTACCTTTCATAAAACAGAGCATGAACTTCTAACTTTTCTGAAGAACAACCGTAGTTTTCTTCCATAATATGAAATTTCATATAACATGCAAACAGAACTGAATGTATGCTTTTACTGAGTGAGCAATAAACAGAGTTTACTTGCCTGAATTCTGCAACACAACAACAACGGAAAGTCCAACAAATTTCTTACGCACCGCTCGTCTTCTTTTTAAAACTTTGAAAGGATTTTATTCGGCTTCTCCAGAGAGAGTACTGCTATCAAAATATTTTTGATTTGAAAATAATGATGCATGAAGCAGCTTATCATACTATTTATATGATTTAAAATTCCTAAGGAAGGAAAACACATTTAACCAATATGCAATAGAATCTTAAAAGCGTACTCTATTTTAAAATAAAATGATGCACATGGAAACCGAACACTGTTAGTTTAAAACAAAAGAATTCGATTGTATTGCAGAAATCAACTAAACCTCTGCTGGAATTGCATTCTTAATAACTGAATATCAACCCATAACATCATGAGATTGATAAATACATAAACATGGAACATAGAATTTAGCTTCTACTCACAGAAAGCCAAACAATATCTGATACTTGTAATTCAACTGAATTAAGAATTGAATTCATAACAATGTACTCCCCCAAATCTCATAACTTACTAATTGTGGACTATAAAAAATGTCTGGGCGTTACAGTTATTATACGAAAACTCAACTAAATAAAACGCGTCTTGCCAGCTACCTCCGAAATCCAACACAACAGCTCGCAACATATCCTCCAACGTCTGGATAGTTCGCTCAGATTGGCCATCTGTCTGGGGGTGATACGCGGTGCTCATAGCCAATCTGGTACACAAAGCTGTTTGAAAACTTTTCCAAAACCTGGAAGTAGACCTCGGATCTCGGTCAGAAACGATCGAAACAGGCACACCATGCAGTTTAACAACAAAATCAACATATAGCTTCGCCATCTTCTTCAACAAGAAGGTCATCCCATAGGGAATAAAATGTGCAGACTTCGACAGTCGGTCTATAACCACCCAAATAGCATCACATCCTCTGCTGGAACGAGACAGATGTGTCACGAAATCCATAGCAATGTGCTCCCAATTCCATTGGGCACTTCCAAACTCTGTAACAGACCACCAGGTCTCATCCTTTCGGCCTTAACCATCTGACAATTAAAACAACGAGCGACAAAACCAGCAACATCACTCTTTAGGCCAGCCCACCAAAAGTGCGGCTTCAAAGCGTTTTACATCTTCCGTGCACCAGGATTGTGAGGCTCTCTGCTCACAATTAATCCTCTAATCTTAATCAGTGGGTTATTAATTTAAACTAAACAAGTTTAATAGATCTAATATGGTTCATACATAATTTACTACAAAAAAAAATTTTTTCAACCAGCAGTAGCGTATTCAATTCAGCAGAGGCATAAAAGATTCAGCTGGTAGCGTAAATACTATTCATTTGCACAAATACTTCATAGTTCACAGCGGTTACAAGCTAAGTTCACTAGTACACACTTGATTCTTATATATTAAACCAGACTTGAGCAACCTACGACCAACTGTCCGAACCTCTAAACTATCAGCTGGTTTTTATTCTTCCTGCTGTTGATCCAGCGTCTAGGTAGGTGTTCATCACTACTCTTGGTTGCTCCCCCACTAGTTCCTTCTTCCTGTTGTCATGCACACACACAAAACAAAACAACAGCCGGATAAACTCCGGTGAGAATCATCTCAGTATAATCAGCAGGTACGAATAATAACATTAGAATGCATAACAATTTATCAACTGTAATCAAATGCAATGTAATGAAATGATTCTAGTTCTCTTCTTCAATCTCAGAATTGATTCCATATCAGTTCGATGCCATCAAGATTCGTATCCGATCTTGACATGAATATTCATCTATCGAAACCATCTCCGGCTTCGAAAATCAGGCCAACTCAGTCCTGGGCATTAGAATCAATTCAATTCTCTTCAATATGCAATATCATGAAAATATAAAAGATCCACTACCTGTGATGGATCGACACATACACAACTCAAGTTCTAAATCAAGAACAATAATCAAACATGTATGTGATTTCAGCGGAATACTCAAGAAATATCATTCCTGAGTAATCTAATCCTGACTCTTCTGTCAGATTACACCTTCGTTCCTCTGTTTTCAAATACTTCAGTCAATGTTCTTAAACTCTGTTCCTCACTTCCTGAGATACTCGCAGAATCACAAATTGGTATCTGTAATCAAGATATCCTTAATATTTCGAATTCACTCTTATTTATAGACAACGATCTCTGTGGTTCTGCAGCATTTCCAACGTGTTCAGTTCGAGTTCCACGTGTCATGCTGAGTATTCAAACAAGATATACTCCCACCGCTTCGAAAGTGGATAACGGTAAACAAATTCCTCAACTGCTGTTGATCTTCCTCAGTTGCTGTTCGAATATCATTCTTGTTCTTCAGTAGAAGCAACAACCAGCAGTAAAAACCAGTCGCAACATTTCGAAATTCAAAACGATGTCGTTATAATTAATCTCAACGACGTCGTAAAATGTCCTCAGCTGGTATTACTTCGATTAAACGAAACCAGCAGCTGGTCGTTCTAATAATCCAACGACTGATTTTGCAACATTATTCGAAACGGCATCGTATCAAGATTTCCTGTTTTATAATCAAAACGGTGTCGCATTGTTTCCTCGACTGAGTAACCAGCAGATACAACAATCCATCGACTGATCACTAATGCATACAAAACGACATCGTAGCGAGATTCCTGTTTATAAGTCAAAATGATGTCGCATTGCTCTCTCGGCTGGAACCATTCTCACCTCGACTGGTTTGCGTTTATTACCAAAACGACGACGTCGCACCTACATCATCAAAAACCAGCCGATACATCAATAACCAGCAGGTATATAAACCAGCAGATGCGTAAGGAACTCTTGCTGCTGATTCCTCGTGTAGTAACCAACACGTGGCGCTTTCTCATTGACTCTTGTATTCGCGCGTCTGCTTCCAGCTGTAACAAAGAATAACACTTCACGCTTCAACTGAATTTCAAAATTTGAACCAGTCGCGAGCTACAGTAACCTGCTACTGAATTTATCCAATTGCTTCGCCTGGTTACTTCGTCTGGTTTTCACACTTAGCGCGATTTAACGATACACAGTTACTTAATCACCCAACACCTCCAGAAGAAATCCGAGCTCATAATCACGCTTCATCAAATTCTTAAATGTCGGAATTACTAAACTAATCCTCTTCTTAATGGTTTCGGGCATTACATTTCTCCCCCTCTAAGATTCGAGTTCGTCCTCGAACTCATCAGTAGTTGCTATATATATACATGGAACATAAGGAGAAAATTTATTCTGATCAAGAGCTACCTTATTGGAAGAGATACGGGAAACGTTTTTTTATGTCATCTTCTACCTCCCACGTTGCTTCTTCAACGCCATGTCGATTTCATTGAATCTTCACTAATGGAATCACCTTCGTTCGAAGTTGTTTTTCTTTCCGATCAAGAATTTGAATTGGTTGGATGGAGGTAATGCCAGTCGATACGCAAGATCACCTATCTTCTCCAAAATTTCATAAGGACCAACGAATCTAGGAGACAATTTTCCTCGTTTGCCAAATCTTATCGTGCCTCTAAACGGAGAAATTCTCAAGAATACTTTGTCCCCTGTTTCAAAACTCAAAGGCCTACGCCTGGTATTCGCATATTTCGTTTGTCTATGCTGTGCCGTTCGCATTCTCTGCTGAATCAACTTTACTTTTTCAGTCATCTCTCTAATCAAATCTGGTCCCAACTCAGGCACTTCTGAAACATCATCCCAGTATAATGGTGAACGACACTTCCTTCCATACAACGCTTCAAACGGAGCCATTTCAATGCTGGTTTGATAGCTGTTGTTGTATGAAAGTTCCACCAGCGGTAATGAATCTTGCCATGACATACCAAAATCTAATACTACTGCTCTAAGCATATCCTCAAGTGTCTGAATTGTTCTTTCGGATTGCCCATCAGTTTGAGGATGATAAGCAGTGCTTAAATGTAGTTTTGTACCCAGCGCTTGCTGTAAACTACTCCAAAAATGAGAAGTAAATCTGGGATCTCTATCAGAGACAATCGATTTTGGTATTCCATGAAGTCTTATCACTTATTTAACATAAAGATCTGCCATTTTATCATGTCGATAGGTCATTCGATAAGGAATAAAACACGTAGATTTTGTCAACCTATCGATAATCACCCAAATCGCATCACAACCTCGGGATGATTTTGGCAATTTCGTTACAAAGTCCATGGAAATATGATCCAATTTCCATTCAGGAACTGATAGATTCTGTAATAAACCAGCGGGTTTCTTTCTTTCTGCTTTCACCTGCTGGCAGTTCAAACACTTTGAAACAAATTCAGTCACATCAGACTTCATTTGTTTCCACCAGTAGTGTTTCTTCAAATCATTATACATCTTCCTGCCACCAGGGTGAATGCTGAATTTGCTTCGATGGGCTTCACTCAAAATCTGGTCTTTCAACTCCTTAATTTCTGGAACAACAAGTCTGCTATTCACATACAATACCTCATCAGTACTGATTTGATATTCATATTGATGTCCAGACTTCACTAGTTCAATCGATTTCTGGATATTCAAATCTCTCTTTTGTGTCTTCTTTAACTTCGAACCTAGCAGTTCAGGTTCAGCACTGATAGCACAAATTCTGTCCAGACTTCACTAGTTCAATCGATTTCTGGATATTCAAATCTCTCTTTTGTGCTTCTTTAATTCGAACCAGCAGTTCAGGTTCAGCACTGATAGCACAAATTCTCATTGGTTTTCTTTCTATTTCAAATACATACCCAGAAATGCAGCAAGTTTCTATCAAATTAGACACCCGATCGTAGTAAAAGATAAAGCACAAATCTTCCTACTCAGAGCATCAGCTGCTGCATTCGATTTCCCTGGATAATACTTGATCTCACAACCAAAATCTTTCAATAAATCCAGCCATCTTCGTTGTCTCATATTCAATTCTGACTGGGAAAATAGATACTTCAGACTCTTATGATCAGAAAAGATCTCAAATTTCTCGCCATACAAATAATGTCGCCATATCTTCAATGCAAACACGATAGCTGCCAATTCAAGATCATGAATTGGATATCGAATTTCATGCGGTTTTAACTGTCTGGAGGCGTATGCAATCACATGACCTCGCTGCATCAAAACACACCCCAATCCTTGGTGAGATGCATTGCAATATACTACAAATCCACCAGTACCCAAAGGAATTGTCAACACTGGTGCAGTAGTTAATCTCTTCTTCAATTCAAGAAAACTATTCTCACATGCTTCTGACCAAACAAAGGGTGCATTTTTCTGTGTCAACTGAGTTATAGGCTTTGCAATACTTGAGAAATCCTGAATAAACCGACGATAGTACCCTGCAAGACCCATAAAACTTCGAATTTCAGGCACAGATTTTGGTCTAGGCCAATTGATCACTGCCTCTGTCTTACTGGGATCAACTGAAATACCATATCCAGAAATAATATGCCCAAGAAAGACTACTCTTTGTAACCAAAACTCACATTTCGACAGTTTAGCATACAATTTCTCATCTCTCAAAGTCTGCAAAACTGTTCGAAGATGACTCGCATGATCACTTAGATTCTTTGAATAGATTAGGATATCATCAATAAATACAATCACGAAATCATCAAGATATCTTTGGAAGACTCGGTTCATTAGACTCATGAACACTGTTGGTGCGTTAGTCAATCCAAAAGGCATAACCACGAACTCATAGTGACCGTATCTTGTTCGAAAGGCAGTCTTCGATATGTCTTCATCTCTTACTCGCAATTGATGATATCCCGATCTCAAATCGATCTTTGAATACACTGTCGAACCCTGAAAATGATCAAATAAATCATCTATTCGTGGCAAAGGATATTTATTCTTTATCGTTGCCTTGTTCAGTTGCCGGTAATCAATACATAGCCTCATTGATCCATCTTTCTTACTTACAAATAATACTGGAGCACCCCAAGGAGAAACACTTGGTCTAATGTATCCCTTGGTGAGAAGATCTTCCAGCTGGTCTTTCAATTCCTTTAACTCAATTGGTGCCATTCGGTATGGAGCTTTGGATATTGGTAGTGTACCTGGCATCAATTCAATGCTGAAGTCTATCTCTCGATATGGAGGTAATCCAGGGATTTCTTCAGGAAAAACATCAGCAAACTCGCAAACCACTGGTATATCAACCAGATTCGGGCTACTTTTCTTCGTGTATATTGCATAAATCAGAAATCCCTCCGCTCCTTTCTGCAATAAACATCAGCAAACTCGCAAACCACTGGTATATCAACCAGATTCGGGCTACTTTTCTTCGTGTATATTGCATAAATCAGAAATCCCTCCGCTCCTTTCTGCAATAGATTATTCATGGTAATAGCAGAGACCAAAGGAATTCTGGCTCGTGATCCCTTACCATAGAATTTCCATTCATAAGTTTTCTCTGGTTTGAATCGAACCACCTTCTGAAAATAATCTACTGTTGCTCTATACTTGGTTAGCATATCTATGCCCACGATACAATCAAAATCAGATAATCCGAGTACAACACAATCAATTTCAATTGCGTGACCCTCAAACTGTAACACACAATTTCTAACAGCAGTGATCGATAACATTCCTTTCCCCAGAGGTGAAGAAACCGATACTATTTCAGCTAAGGGTTCAGCAGACAACTTATGTGCTACAACAAAATTCTCAGAGATGAAGGTGTGTGATGCACCAGTATCAATTAAGACATAAGCTGGAAATTGGCACAAGTAGCAGTTACCTGCAATAACATCATCTGGGGCTGCCTGTGCTTGCTCCTCGGTTAATGCAAACACTCTTGCTTGTTGCTTAGGAGGTTGGCTCACCGTCTGGCTTCCTCCTTGTGTACTTTGTTGTGGGTGTTGAGGTTGATACGAATGTACAGAGGAAGCTTGCCTTTCTGGCATGGTTCTTGATGCTTCCAAATTCTGTGAATACCCAGAATTACGTTGAGGACATATTCTCGCGAAATGTCCAGGTTGATTGCAAATACGGCAGAGGCCAGACACTCCTCTACATTGTTCTGTGGCATGTCTCCCTCCACACTTGGTACAACAATCGCCAGCTTGTTGTCCAGTTTTCATTTGTTTAAAATCGCTCGAGCTGGAAGAACTGCTGGTTCCAGATCGTTTAAATTGTTTTCCTTTTCCTTTAAAGAAATTTTTCTTTTTCCCACTGCTGCTGCTTCCAGCATTAAAGCGAGGGGGTGGTGGAATCTGTGGGTTTTCTTGCGCTTTGGCTGCTGCTGGCACAAATTGTGCTCTTCGCTGCCTTAGCAATCCAGCTTCTGCTCCTTTTGTTCGGTTCAACGCATCAGCAAAAGTATTTGGTCTTCCAGTATTTACCAAGGTAAATACATCTGGATTCAATCCATTAATGAATTGATCCGCTTGTGCTTCATCATTCATAGCAACATGTGGCGCAAATTTCAGTAAGCTTGTGAACTTGGCAACGTAATCCTCTATATTCAACTGCCCTTGTCGCAAGTTTGCAAATTCCGCTCCTTTATCCTTCCTATAAGAAACTGGGAAGAACCGTTGATAAAAAGCTGTTCGGAATACTGCCCACGTAATCACAGTACCCTGATTTTCAAGCGCTTTCTTTGTTGCCACCCACCAGCTTTTCCCAATACCATGCAACTGGTGTATAATCAGTTTCACCCGACGCTCATCAGTGTAATCAAGTGCTTCGAACAACTGCTCAATATCTTCCAACCAGTTTTCACAATCAATAGCACTTTCTGTTCCTGTCAACGTCGGTGGTTTAAACGACTGGAAGCGTTTCAACAAAGTCTCCATTGGAGTAGCAGCTGCATTCAAAACCTCAGTAGAGGTACTACCCTACTCTGTCTGCCGATTCGTGGTTCTTCGAGGAGGCATATCTAGGAATCAAACAGACGTGTTTATCATTTCTCATCAAGCAATACCAAATCAATCTCAGTCCCTCCTCTGATTAGCATACATTAATGTACTGCTGCTCAAGAGATCGAGTGCTGATTCATACTTCACTCGATACATGCTATTAATCACTTCCAAAGCATGTAATTCTCATAATTCTTCGGTATATTCTTACCATTTATTCACAAGACTCATGTGATATAAATTCAAAAGCAGTAAGACATATACCACACAAGCATGCAATTCATAATCTAAGCAATTAGGAAGAACTCGATCTACCCCACTCATCTAGTTCAATAATCTCACTGATGTAGTAACGCTCTGATACCACCTGTTGTGAGGCTCTCTGCTCACAATTAATCCTCTAATCTTAATCAGTGGGTTATTAATTTAAACTAAACAAGTTTAATAGATCTAATCTGGTTCATACATAATTTACTACAAAAAAAAAAATTTTCAACCAGCAGTAGCGTATTCAATTCAGCAGAAGCATAAAAGGTTCAGCTGGTAGCGTAAATACTATTCATTTGCACAAATACTTCATAGTTCACAGCGGTTACAAGCTAAGTTCACTAGTACACACTTGATTCTTATATATTAAACCAGACTTGAGCAACCTACGACCAACTTTCCGAACCTCTAAACTATCAGCTGGTTTTTATTCTTCCTGCTGTTGATCCAGCGTCTAGGTAGGTGTTCATCACTACTCTTGGTTGCTCCCCCACTAGTTCCTTCTTCCTGTTGTCATGCACACACACAAAACAAAACAACAGCCGGATAAACTCCAATGAGAATCATCTCAGTATAATCAGCAGGTACGAATAATAACATTAGAATGCATAACAATTTATCAACTATAATCAAATGCAATGTAATGAAATGATTCTAGTTCTCTTCTTCAATCTCAGAATTGATTCCATATCAGTTCGATGCCATCAAGATTCGTATCCGATCTTGACATGAATATTCATCTATCGAAACCATCTCTGGCTTCGAAAATCAGGCCAACTCTGTCCTGGGCATTAGAATCAATTCAATTCTCTTCAATATGCAATCTCATGCAAATATAAAAGATCCACTACCTGTGATGGATCGACACATACACAACTCAAGTTCTAAATCAAGAACAATAATCAAACATGTATGTGATTTCAGCGGAATACTCAAGAAATATCATTCCTGAGTAATCTAATCCCGACTCTTCTGTCAGATTATACCTTCGTTCCTCTGTTTTCAAATACTTCAGTCAATGTTCTTAAACTATGTTCCTCACTTCCTGAGATACTCGCAGAATCACAAATTGGTATCTGTAATCAAGATATCCTTAATATTTCGAATTCACTCTTATTTATAGACAACGATCTCTGTGGTTCTGCAGCATTTCCAACGTGTTCAATTCAAGTTCCACGTGTCATGCTGAGTATTCAAACAAGATATACTCCCACCGCTTCGAAAGTGGATAACGGTAAACAAATTCCTCAACTGCTGTTGATCTTCCTCAGTTGTTGTTCGAATATCATTCTTGTTCTTCAGTTGAAGCAACAACCAGCAGTAACAACCAGTCGCAACAAGAATTCAGTCGAAACATTTCGAAATTCAAAACGATGTCGTTATAATTAATCTCAACGACGTCGTAACGTGTCCTCAGCTGGTATTACTTCGATTAAACGAAACCAGCAGCTGGTCGCTCTAATAATCCAACGACTGATTTCGCAACATTATTCGAAACGGCATCGTATCAAGATTTCCTGTTTTATAATCAAAACGGTGTCGCATTGTTCCCTCGACTGAGTAACCAGCAGATACAACAATCCATCGACTGATCACTAATGCATACAAAATGACATCGTAGCGAGATTCCTGTTTATAAGTCAAAACGATGTCGCATTGCTCTCTCGGCTGGAACCATTCTCACCTCGACTGGTTTGCGTTTATTACCAAAACGACGACGTCTCACCTACGTCATCAACAACCAGCCGATACATCAATAACCAGCAGGTATATAAACCAGCAGATGCGTAAGGAACTCTTGCTGCTGATTCCTCGTGTAGTAACCAACACGTGGCGCTTTCTCATTGACTCTTGTATTCACGCGTCTGCTTCCAGCTGTAACCAAGAATAACGCTTCACGCTTCAACTGAATTTCAAAATTCAACCAGTCGCGAGCTACAGTAACCTGCTACTGAATTTATCCAATTGCTTCGCCTGGTTACTTCGTCTGGTTTTTACACTTAGCGCGATTTAACGATACACAGTTACTTAATCACCCAACACCTCCAGAAGAAATCCGAGCTCATAATCACGCTTCATCAAATTCTTAAATGTCGGAATTACTAAACTAATCCTCTTCTTAATGGTTTCGGGCATTACAAGGATGAACACTATGTCTGCTACAGTGTGCTTCCCGAAGGATCTCCTCCTTCAGATCAATCAAATTGGGCACAACCAACCTGCCCCGGAAACGCAAACAACCATCTTAAGAGACAGAATAATCTTCAAGTTTGCCAGCCCTGACCTTCAACTTCAACTCGTGGATAGACAGATCAGTTCTCTGAGCTGCTCGAATGGTAGAAACAATCTGTGGCTCCATTTGGAAAGAAGAAACCACCACACAATCCTATACCCGTAGTGTTAAGATGCTCCTGATCCTTAGAGATATACAACGACGCAAGCATCTCACTAGCCTTCCTGCTCAAAGCATCGGCCACTACGTTCGACTTCCCAGGCTGGTACTTGATCTCACAATCAAAATCTTTTAGCAGCTCCATCCAACAACGTTGTCTCATGTTCAGGTCAGGCTGTGAAAACAGATACTGCAGACTCTTGTGGTCGGAGTACACCACAAACTGCTCGCCATACAGGTAGTGACGCCAGATCTTCAACGCAAAGACCACCGCTGCTAACTCAAAATCATGGACTGGGTAACGAGTCTCGTGCGGTTTCAACTGCCGCGAGGCATACGCAATGACTCGATCATTCTGCATCAACACATAACCCAATCCATTGAGCGAAGCGTCAGAACAAACAAGGAAGCCACCTGAACCGGACGGCAGAGCCAACACAGGCGTAGTAGTCAACTTTTCCTTTTGCAGTTGAAAAGCATTCTCACACTGCTCAGTCCAAACAAAACGCTTGTCCTTCTGAGTCAATTGAGTCATCGGCTTTGCTATACTTGAGAATCCCTCAATGAAGCGGCGATAATAGCCAGCCAGACCCAAGAAACTACGAATCTCAGAAACATTCGTGGGACGCTCCCAGTTCAGAACGGCATCAACCTTGCTAGGATCCATCGAAATCCCCTCGGCTAAAATCACATGTCCCAAGAATACGACGCGATCCAACCAGAACTCGCACTTGGAAAACTTTGCATACAACTGCTGGTCTCTCAGCGTCTGAAGGACAATACGCAAATGCTCCTTGTGCTCCAAAGGAGTCTTCGAATAGACTAAGATGTCGTTGATGAACACGATCACAAACTGATCAATAAACTCACGGAAAACTCGGTTCATCAAATCCATAAAGACTGCAGGGGAATTAGGCAATCCAAACGGCATAACCAAAAACTCGAAATGCCCGTACCTGGTACGAAAAGCAGTCTTCGTGACATCTTGTTCTCTCACTCTCAGCTGATGGTACCCAGAACGAAGATAAATATTTGAATACACCGCAGAACCTTGTAACTGATCAAAAAGATCATCGATTCTTGGCAACGGGTACTTGTTCTTCACAGTGGCTTTGTTTAACTGGCGGAAATCAATGCACATCCGCATTGAGCCATCCTTCTTCTTCATAAACAAGATGGGCGCTCCCCATGGCGACATACTAGGTCGGATAAAACCTTTTTCCAGCAAATCATCTAACTGAACCTTGAGTTCTCTCAACTCCACAGGCGCTAGATGATATGGGGCACGTGAAATCGGAGTTGTGCCAGGCACCAGCTCTATGCTGAAGTCAATCTCCCTCCACGGAGGGAAACCAGGAATCTCCTCCGGAAACACATTGGGAAACTGCCGCACTACGGGAACGTCACTGAGCTGAACACGGGAAGAAGAAGACGCATCCAAAGCATAGATCATAAAGCCAGCATTCCCCAAAGACAACAAACTAAACATCTCCATAGCTGAGATCAACGGGATCTTCGATCTAGAATCCTGGCCGTAGAAGTCCCATTTCTCGCCAGATAAAGGCCTAAAGCGCACAATCCCATGGAAGCAGTCCACGGAGGCCCTATAGTTGGACAGCACATCCATCCCAACTATGCAATCGAAATCCCAAAGCATCAAACGGATCAAATTCTCTAACAGGACATGCTCACCAAACCGCAACACACCATCCAACAAAACCTCCTGGGAGAACAAGCTCACACCGCAAGGGGTAGACACGGAAACAGCATCGCGCAACGAAATGGTACACAGACCATGCTCAACAACAAACGAATCAGAAATAAACGAATGCGATGCACCGGTGTCAAACAACACACGTGCAGGAAAGTCAAAGACAAGGCAAGTACCTGCGATCACCCGACTCGGTGTCTCCTCGGCCTGCTCCCTAGTGATGGCGTTAACCTGAGCATGCTGGGGTCCTGAGAAGAAAGGCTGAGACGACTGTCCGAACCGCGATGGACCAGGCTGCTGAAAAGGCCTAAACTGAGGCTCACCCAAACGGGGCTACGGAAACTGAGGGGAACGACCCCTAGACTGACCTCCACAACCCTGAGGCTGCGCCGCGGTCTTCTGTGATCCAGCTGACGGACACACTCTCGCAAAATGCCCGTACTAACCACAAAGGTTGCAGGAACCCTGCACACCTACACACTGAGTGGAAGGATGCTTTCCACCACAAAAGCTGCAAAACTCAGTCCGAGATCCACTGCTACTCGAACTGCCTGAAACAGAAGAGCCAGAACCCGACTTCTTCTTGAACTACTGACCTCGGGGTCGAAACCTCTGACGGCCAGACTGCTGAGCCACCTGTTGCTGCTGTTGGGGCTGATGGGATGACTGGGAGGACTGAGAAGACTGCGCTCTCTGAATAGCAGGACGACTAACCTGCACCGCCTGCTGCTTGTTAGAGTAGATGCCCAACTAGCCAACTTGTGGCGTGTGGGTTTATAGACTCTTGTATGAAACAATCTTTATATATGATATTCGCATTTATTTATATGGCGTTCTTTACTTTCATTATGTGTGTAATGATTTACAATTGCGTTGAGTAAAGACCTAGAATGCACTAAAGTGTATGTTAGATGTGATAGTGGATATGATGGCTATCATGAAACACATCTAATAATCACTGTGTATTCTGAACTGTTCCTAGTCGATTGGGCCGTCAAAATGAGGATAAGGCCGCCCGAGTTCGAGGCTAGTATCTGCGATGCGAAGTACCATGTTTCATTGGTAGGGAACATTGTGATGTTCTGAGCATGCAGATAGATAATGACCTGGTGATCTATCGAACTACCCTCGTTCG
>KV017187.1:139662-151951 GCA_001598015.1 Dorcoceras hygrometricum
GTTTCCGGCCAATTCGACGAGGAGAATCCGTTCGTGCAGATCTCGTCAGTCCTTCTAGTGCAGGCTGATGAAGGAGTCTCGTTTCTGGTCGTGGACCGGATTGGCGATTTCTACCGCAATCTACCGTGAAGAGCCGACGTTATTGTAACTACGGTTGGAGCCAGGCACAAGTGCCAGCAAGGTAGTGTTTTGAACACCCTATGAATGACGATATTGTATTGTTTATTACTCGTATTGATCGTCTCCCGTCCGTGTATTTTCTGTTCTTCCGCTGCCTAGCCGGGGGGCGGATCCGGATCCCCAACACTGCTTGCAAGCACGACGACTCTGCAAACCCTCCTCAATATCAATAGCTGTGTCAACTGCTTCCGCATAGCTCTTGGGTTTACTGGTCAGCACCATCTGATACAACTCTTCGTTCAAGCCCTCAAGAAATCGAGTCTGCTTGGCCCTATCCCAGCCAGAAACATGGGGAACGTACGCCAACAGTGAAGAAAACTTCCTAGCATACTCCCGAACAGTCATGGAACCCTGCTCCAGATGGCCGAATTCCCGCTCCCGGGCGTTCACGTAAGACTTGGGCACATACTCCTGCCGGATGGTCTCGCAAAAACTGTCCCAAGAGATCCCAACATCAGTCTCTAACAAGGTACTCGAAGCGCCTCGCCACCAGCGTTCCGCTGCCTTCCTGAGCAAGAGGGTTGCTAAACTCAGCCGAAGATCATCATCATACTGCACCCGATCAAAAAGACCAATGATATTCCGGAGCCACGAGTCTGCATCCTCACTGGACTCGTCACCATTAATGACTGGAGGGTTCACCGCTGAAACCGGGCTATAACAACATCCATCCGCTCCACCGGGGGAGGCAAATCACCAACTTCCTCCTCCTCCTCGTGCCTACTACGAGAACGGCTAGGAGCGCTATGCCGATCCTCATTCTGTCCTGCTAATTCCTCAAACTGCCCCCTACCTCTACCACGACGTCTAGGCGGCATCTACGAAAACACTCAACAGGATCAAGCAAAACAGAACAGATACAACATAGATAACACAACAAGATGCAACACATAATCACATAAGTCAAGCACATGAAACACACAACACTGTGCCTAGACTCAAGTGTGATCAAAGAAATTGAGTTTTTCCAAGCTTAAGCTCTGATACCAAAAATGTCAGGCCTCGTGCTCTAAACAGAGTAAAACACCAAAACACATGCGGAAGCTATCAAAAAGCGAGTAAAATTTTCGCTTTTGTCCTGACGAGTTTAAAACAATATAATTTAAAAAGCACGATACTTAAAATAGAATCCCAGTTTACGAAAATCATCACAACGATAACAGTATAGCATAAAACAAGTATCAGACTCAAACAGTCAAATCCACCAACGAAGCACAGGGCATCCCCCCGGCTAACTGGACCAATACATATAAATATGCTATACGCCACTGGGATACTCTAACCACCTCCTGAGGCACCACCAGCTGGACTAAAACCACGACTAGCTGTAAAACCTGGGTTTCCTGAAAACAACACAACAAGGAAAACAACCAAGCCCCAGAGGGACATGGGGTCAAACCCCAGTACGGAGAGCAACTATAAACAGCAGTAAACAGCATGAATAAAATGCAGATGCTATGCATGAGGAAAGAAACAACAGCTCAACGGGATCTACAACAGAATAGGTGGCCACGGTGAGTGTAGGACATGTGGGTGCTACCCACTCACCCATACTCGCTCACCCTTACCAGATGCATCAACAACCCAACCTATGAACTGTGGTAGCTAGCCACTCGGCGCATAGGGGAAATGAGAGTGCGGAATCACCGCTCGCCCTCGCATCATGGTAAGTAAACAAAACAACAACAAGGCAATGGATGTGAAAGCTGAAAGGAGATGCAAATGCGTGTATGCAACATGCTGGAATAATAAGCATATGAACATATGCGAAACAATAACATCAGCACGTATACACCATATAGCTCACGCCCAATCTCACAAACAGCAGCCTCAACAGGAAACAAATCACCGCAACCAACAAATATCCCTCTCACAAATTATTCAAGCCATAACCTCGTTGTAAATACAAGCTCCAATCCGTACCTTAAATCTGCTCAACAATTACCACAAAGGGATCCCGAGAAATCTGGTTAAAACCTGCTAAACAATTAAGCATAATTCTCAGGGATGCTAACAGAAGCTCAAGGCTGGGAGCCACGCTCAACCAGCAAAAATTCAATCCATACAACTAAACAGGAAGCTAAAACAAAGGCTAATACTAAGATCTCATCGACAATTCAAAGTTCTACCTCAACGACACAACACACGGCCGAAGGCAGCAACTTCGCGATCTCGCTCTAGCCAACTACCGCCCCCAAGAATGGTATAGGATGAAAGAGCTTCTCGAGAGGAGTCCAACGCTACCTCGCACGAACCAAACAACGGCCAGCAACGACGGGAATTCACCGGAAGAGCTCATGGTGAACAGTGCTCTAGGGTTCGAGAAACAGAGAACGAATGTCGGAGAAAATATTCTAAGTATGGGATCTGATATCTCAATCAAAGACCAGGTCTTCCTATATATAAATCCCGTAGCTGCTGAAATCTGTTTTAAAAATCCACCGACATAACCAGCAGGTACCAACAAACCAGCAGATGCAAAGAACCAACTGCTGAATTCTCCACGCTAATCAAAACAATGTCGCAGCGACTTAACAAAACGACGTCGCACCGCTTACGTCATCAAATCTGCCACCAGCTGGTCGTCTAAAACCATCGACTGGTTTCTCTCGCATGAAATCCCTCCAAAAGCTGGTACCACTCGCGACATATAAAACGCAGCGTTGCAACTTATTAAAACGGTGTCGCATAACCCATCGACTGGATTCCTTAGAGCTAACTAAAACGACGACGCATAGCCTACGTCATCCAGTCGCTAGTTCTCGCGCAAAACAACCAGACGCAAGCTACAGTAACCACCACCAGTCGCAAGCTACAGGAGCGTTGACCCGCATTGACATCTGCTCTCAGATGGACAACCAGTCGACACACACACGCGAACAAATCCTCGCAGTTGGTACCAGTCGCAACATCCAAACAACGTCGCGCCAACTTAGCGAAACGCTGTCGTTTTGCCCTCAATACACAAAATAGAGCAGCAACTGGATACCAACGCTACCAGCTTTCACTTAACACAACGCATCCAGATTTCACTAAAACGACGGCGTTTAGGAATCTCGCACTACCAAAACATGCTACGACTGGATTTCACCAAAATTACCAGCTCTCACCACTAAACCAGCTTTTACCCAAATACCAAAAAAAAAATACGAAAACTTCCAGAATTGTTCTAAGCGAGGAATTTGACCCGAAATTACTACTCAAACATTTAACAGAGATCTTAAACCACCAAGAATCTCAAAACACCGATTAATTCTCACGATTAATCTTAAACACAAATCCAGGTCTCACAGCTTTAATATCTACTTGAGAATATTTCTATTCGTGTGTGAACTGCTGTGATTTATGTGCTAGGTGAATCTGCTTGATTGGTTGGTTTACGATGATGATTCGTGGGCTTAATTGCCTATGCGTGTGAATTATATACTTGGCATTCCTGCATAGCATATTGAGCCTGCTTCTTTGAGACCTGAAAATTGCTGAGTCATGATTTGCCGGCTGAGTCGCCGTGCTGAGAGTCCAATGTCGTCATCGAGTCGTGATAGCCAGCTGAGTCGCTGTGATTTGGATTTTGATTGATTATTGAGATTTGATTGCACAGTTGAGTCGTTGTGCCTTGCTTATCGATGATTCTTGGTAGCCCTCATGCATTGCACGTTTGAAATATTGCATGTCTGATATGATTTCTGCTTTATCGATGCTCTTCATACTGAGGTTTGACCTCGTTTTATTTTCTCTCTTTGGGCTGCTTTGGTCTGTATTGGACTTTGCAGGGTCTTCAGGTAATCCAGCTGGACCGAGTGGAGCGTCGGCTAGTAGATCCCCATTTTGAGTCTCATTTATATATTATGTATTGTATTATTGAACCAGGGAATGCTCTGAGTGAATATTGTATTTGGGGGGATCTGTATATGTTGTCGTACATGCATGTTTTAAGCTTTGATGCTGTTGTTTGGATTTTTTTAGTTAAAATCGTATTTTAATTATGTACGTATTTTCAATGATAACTTAAGTTCAGGCCCAAACGAAAAATTTTAGCCCATATTTTATTCTTCCGTGTAATTAAGATAACTGAGTGATTAATCGCTGATTTAGCGCACCGGGCCTGACAATGTTTGTGGGGCACCCCGAACCATCGGTCGAGATCCACACACCCCTAATTTGGCGGGACTCTCCGGCTCGTTGGCCGACATTCACACGCCTGTAATTTGGTGGGACACCCAGGCCCATCGAGCGGCATTTGCACACCCATAAGTTGACCATCTTAACTTTGCCACAAATAATATAATAACTTCAAACATTCCTTTAAACTTTTCTTTCCTTCTCTGAAATCATTTGGCTAAATACATTGGGTGGGTGCCTACTGGTTTTCATTTTAAACCTCAGACCATCCACGCTCACAGCCCTTGAAAACTTACATCACTTGAAAATGAATAAAAAAGAAAGAAACAGGGCTGACAGTTCACACAATGTATGCCTAGAAATTTTTCCTATTAAAAATCGCATGCCTTAGTATTATTTTCACTTATTCTAAGAGCTATATTGACGTCGCTCTTTGATTTCTACCATATTAATTATTTAAATTATTTTATGATGATTACCTTTTCACAATTTTAGTATAGGTACTACGAGGTCGGAATAAAGACGATGGGAACATCGAGGTAAAGATGATTTTTTAAAATTAATTTTTGGAGGCCATTCCTTATGCTTTGGGAATTTTTAGTAAGAAAATTTTAAAAGTTCATTTTTTTAACCAAGCTTTAACCTTATATTTTATCCAAAATTTTTGAAATTTAAACAAGGGAAGGAGATAAGGATTTTCGAGTAATAGCCTTATCTTTAGTCTTTTGACAGCTTTAAAACACCAATCTCTCCTCTATTTAAGTAATAGTCTCGGACCTATATACACTCATACACGTCGCTTTAACCCTAGTCTCTCACCCTTCAGCCGTCGCCTTCCTTCTCCCTTCTCCCCCACCAGCTTAGAGCTTTTCGTATAAAAAACCAGCGACGTTCCCGTCGAGGGAGAAGGGCCAGAGGTCGGACGTGGTTTGGGTTTTGTCCCAGCCATGTATCGATCCCTGCTGAGCTATTTTCCCTTGCTTGAGTCGTAAGTTGTTTTCCCTAAGCTGTCAGGTCATAAGCTGGTCGAGTCGTAAGCTTAGGTCGTAAGCTGTATTCCCTGTTTGAGTAACGAGCTGTGTCAGACCGTGAGCTATGTCAGATCGCCAGCTGTGTCGAGGTCCTAAGCTGAGTTGACCCCGGCAGTCTGAGTTGATCGTCCTAAGAGTTGACCGTCCTAAGCTGAGTTGATCGTCGTGAGCTGAGTTGACCGTCGTAAGCTTAGTAGAGAACCCTAAGCAGTTCGGGTTGCGAGATGATCTGCGTACCCTAAACAGATCAAGTGCTCTGAGCTGTTTTCAGTGAAAGTTCTGATCCAAATCCCCGAGCTGATCCGGGTGGACGAGCTGATCTTCATATTCTAAACTGATCGAGTGCACTGAGCTATTTTTAGTGCACGATCTGGATCAAAGCCCCAAGATGATCTAGGTAGACGTGGTTACCACAGTAGTGCGAGCTGTGAGGGGATTGTGGGGATCTGGCCGCCTAAGCTGAGCTATTTAGGTGTGAGCGGAACCGCGTGGTACCCACTGTTCAGGTTACCGTAAGCTGAACCATGCAATATGAGCTAATCAGCGCGAGCTGATCTGTGAATTCAAATCGGTTTTGAGTTCTACGGGCAGCCCACTTTCGTGAAAAATTTAAAATGATTATTTTGAGTTATTTTATGATGTTTGAGAATTTTTAAGATTTTTATGCATTTGCAGTTTTTACGAAACTTTGAGGAAAGAAAAATTGTACTTTCGAAGCATGAAATTTATATCGAGGCATGAGAAAGTAATTTTTGAGGCTAAAGTTTCGAGATGAAAATATTTTTTGAACGATGGGTCTTGGCTATGGTGTTTCTAAATTTGACGGATATGGTGGCCGGTAGAAGTTCCGGTTAGCCATATCAACTTGACAAGTATTGGGCTTTAGAAAATTAATGGAGTGCCTTTTCACTTGACAGGACTGGACTCCAAAAAAGTATTGGGGTGCCTTTCCAACCTGGTGACATGGTATTTATGTAGCTTGATCAGTCGAATTGAGGTTGAGGGACCACAATCGAGAAACGGAGTTCACTATAAAATCATTTTATTTACGAGTTTATTGCCTATGCATGAATTTTAAGGAAAATGTTTTGATCTAATGTTTTCTTATGCAGTTAAAGTTTGAGAAAATTATTTGAGTAAAATTATTTTAATGCACGTTCTTGTATTACTTAGTACTTGCTACCCTTCATTTTGTACTTGTTGAGCCCCTAGGCTCACTACGTTTGATTGGTGCAGATGACGCGGATGCTGAGGCCAAGGGACAAGACCTTTGAGCAGATGGCAGTTCAGTTGGCACATTCCCAGCGACCTTGCGTTTTTCCGCTGATGTTAAGAGAAAAATATTTATTTATGCATAGGTTCAATATGTTTTTGGTGGAGAAATATATTTGAAGTTGAGGTTTTGTAGCACAATTTAAATGATTTATGATGAATTTATTTCTTTGGTTGCTACAACTGTGCTTTGAATTCATATGGAATTTTACTTTATTGAGTTTATCGAAAAAAATTTGAGGGTGCTTCAAGTTGGTATCAGAGCAATGTCCTGGTTTGGGTTGTGCCTATAGCTGGCTGCAGTAAGCTCAAGGAGTCACGCCTCGAAGTCTGTAAGTCTCAATGTTTGACTGCCTTAGATATTAGTTTCTTATACTATGATTTTGTTAGGACCGGTTTAAAGAGATAGCAGGCGCTGTTGTCAAGAATTAAAAATTTTGCGCGCTGCTATAACTGAGGTGAGGTGCAATACCTCTGGTTCTTGAACATTAAAACAGAGCACCGGAGACAGATCTGGTATGAGTTAAAATCATGCGGAAAACACCAGAACTGAATCCTAATATTTTAAAACAACTTTGCGCAAATAGATTTCTGTTAAAACCGGTGTGTGAAATCTGTTTGCTATGTGCTAGTGTGATATCTGTTATGCGTGGTAAATAAAATATGCAAGTGCTGAATGAATAACAAAATACAATACACAATCGATTTATTTATGGAAGTTCGGACTTCAATGTCCTACGCCTCCCCTTCGGAAGGCTCCACTAGAAGATTTGATCTATACATCGTGTACAGACCCGATCCCGCAACCAGCAGCTGCGAGAACTCCTAGACTTTACCAGCCATTGGCTGTTCACTCAGAACTTGTTTAACGTCTCTGTTCAAAGACTACATACACAGAGTTTAACGTCTTCGTGTTTGGACGGGAACTGATTGTGAATTGGTTTTGAGATTCATTCACTAATGAATGTGAATGAATCTCTGTGTGTGAGATTTTTACAATGAAGCTCTCAACTCTCTGTTTCTTTATTTCTCACACACTAGGGAAGTGCTCTACAAAAGATAATTCTAGCTCAGCTGTCAACTGCAATAAGCTCCTCTACGAATGATAGTTGACAGCTTCGCTTCTGATTTATTTTCCCTTTTGTTGTTGTCTTCTATTGATTTGATCTTTTCTGTGCAACAACAACTCTCTGGTCAACCGCGTTCTTCAATGGCGTTCATCTCGTATATAAGCCTCTGTTTAAATTAAATCCGTTGGACACAAAATATTCCCGTTCAAATGTGTTCTATAAGTACCGACAGGGATTGTCCTTTGTGTCCTTTCTTTTGCAGGCCTTTTTGTCGTCTTCAACATTTTAAATAAGCTCAGCAGTTGACATCCAGCTTTAGTAAATCTTCATAATAATTCGTCAACTGCTTCGCTACTGGTTGTGTCTTCGACTGCTGTGACTGGTTATTTCCTCTGTTTATTTGCGTTGGATTCTTTGTCGACTGGTTTGCAAATCTTCACTACGTCTGCTTTTCCTGCGTCTGGATTTACTACGACTGGATATGCAAAACACTGTAGCCTACAACTGGGTGCACTGTAGCTTGCGACTGGTTCATCATCTTGCGACTGGTATACTCTGCGACTGGTACCTTGCGACTGGTACCTTGCGACTGCTGGTTATCAACGCAAAGAGCATCTGCTGAATCTTAGCGCGAAGGCAAAATGTTGACGTATCTATTAATCCAAACGACATCGTTTTGATATCGCTAACTTCAAGTATCAACTGCTGGTTGCACTGTAGCTCTCTGCTGATTGCTGACGTCACTGCTGACTTCATCATCACTGATCCAGCTCTTGCACTTCTCTTCACAACTGCTGATTGTGATGACATCACTGCTGATGTCATAATCGCTGCTCATAGCTTCCTCCAGTAGATAAGCTGACGTCATCATCGCTGATTGTTGACGTATCTATTAATCCAAACGACATCGTTTTGATATCGCTAACTTCAAGTATCAACTGCTGGTTGCACTGTAGCTCTCTGCTGATTGCTGACGTCACTGCTGACTTCATCATCACTGATCCAGCTCTTGCACTTCTCTTCACAACTGCTGATTGTGATGACATCACTGCTGATGTCATAATCGCTGCTCATAGCTTCCTCCAGTAGATAAGCTGACGTCATCATCGCTGATTCCAGATCTCTCTTCACATCGACGTCTGGTTTTTGTTCTTCACAACTGGTTCCAGACTTCTACTGTTCATCTTCTTCTTCGAACCTTTCTCCAGCCTTTAGCGAATATCACAGCTGCTGGTCTAAATTGGCCTCCGCCTGATTACGAACAACTGACTCAACTTTGGACGTCTCCATTGCTAATCCAGCTTCCGTCTAAATGATAAGTCAAAACAGCTGTGAACTTTATCTTGTAAACCATCGACTGGACATATTTTGCTTCATGACATTTTCTTCGATAGCTAGCATCTGTACACTAAGTAGATTTGTTAGAAACACAATAATAAGTTTTGTTTAATTCAAAATTCAATCTGGATCTGTTGACACAGATCCATCAGATTTGAAGCTTATTGATATTTCGAGATAATATGCTTATATCATGAGACCTATATATTTATATTATTTAATTTGAGGCATGTCGATTTTGAGTAGCGAAAATGTTTGTTACACCCCCCAGATGCCTCCTAGATGCCAAGTTACTCCACCACCCCCACCACCCCTGAGTTCCACCGAGCAGGTCTAGGCAGGACTTGCACAGATTTTGAGGAAGAATGCTGGTACCTCGCAGGCAGGGGGGACAGAGCTGCCTTATGATAAGTTTAGGAAGTTGGTGCCTCCTGAGTTCTTGGGCTCCACTGATCCGTTCGTTGCTGAGGAGTGGGCAGATCTCTAGAGACCATTTCCGGTATATGGGTCGGGCAGATGCTGCCAGAGTTAGTTGTGCTATCTTTCAGCTGAACGAGGATGCTACTCTTTGGTGGGAAGGAGCAGAAAAGATTGTTGATATGGAGTCTCTGGACTGGGCCGAATTTACGAAACTCTTTTATGACAAGTATTTCTGTCAGTCCCGGTGCTCTAAATCAGAGATTAAGCACACAATTAAAGAAAAATTGGAAGCTTAAAAAGTTTAGTTAAAATTTTCTTTGGCCTGAACAGAAATATATCATTCAAAATACGCGCATACTCTAAATATCGACTTTGAATCAAAATTCAACAGTACGAAACCTCAACCACCACGTGTATATATATATATATACATGCATACAATCCCAAATTGAATCAATAATAAACAACTACACAAGGCATCCCCTGGAATTGACTCGATACAACATATATATATAACTGGGACACTCAACACCCACGGGGCTCCACCAGCTGACTCATCTCTCGGACCAACTGATCTACCTAAAAAACCTACAATGGCCAAACACACGGCCAAAGCAGCCCCAGGGAAAACAAACGATGTCAAATCTCAGTAAGAATAGCAATCATACAACAGCTATCAAATATACATGTATCATATGATGTCGTGAGATGCATGAAGGGTACCAAGAAATCATCGGAGATCAAGGCACATCAACTCTGCTGGTAGAACAAGGATCTCAGTGGCCACAATATGTGAGAGCATGGGTGCTACCCAATCGTCCCACACACAGTACCAGAAGAAAAGATAGAACAGATCAACCTGCTGGTTCCCTAAGCGCATGAGAGCATGGGTGCTACCCAATCGTCCCATAGCGGCACAACATACAAAAAAATAGGGAGAAGAGGAGCACGGGTGCTACCCGATCATCCTCAAGTAACCTATCAGAATGCTTCCTGGTACTAACAAAACAAAACAGCATGCGGATAACAAGGGAGGATCTCAATATGAAGTGCGTGTATGCAAAACCAACAGTTTGCAACATACAACTATACAGCATAAGCAAAACAGCTTCAGAATCACACACATGCATAAAACAGAACAACTTAGGCTCTACCATGCGATACTAGGCTTAGCAACTCTGCTCACAGCCACAGACATGACAGCATACTCAAGTAAACAGCACGGCTACCCAACACACGCATAAATAGCTACAACATCTCAGCTCAAAAACAGCTCAGACACGCATGCATAACACAGTTCAGCGCACACATAGAAGGTTACAGCAACACAGCATACACACGACCAGGCTACGGCATCTCAGTCCACAGCCACTACATTCACATTTTTATCTCAAAAGCTGTAAATACAAGCTCAATTCGTACCTTGCGTACATCTTACCACAATACCTCAGCACAGCTCACAGCTGAAAGCAGAACACACTAACTGCTCCGCTCAGGTCTCGGCCAACAGCTCAAGGCCTGTAGCTCATGACAAAACCACAAGAGATGTACTATCTACCAAGATATCTAAGAGATCAGCTCGATTTTAAGCTCACATAGCTCACGGTCGAAGCTTCACAAGTTGTCCAGCCTAAACGTATGACATAATCAAAAACTGTTCTTGAAATCACTATCAAAGGTAAAAAACAACACCCAAAACCTCTGTTACCTGAAACGAAGCTCAACTCGGCCAGAAATCCCGACATGCAGCTCAAGACGCTTCAATACAATTTCATCAGTCCGGCCTCCTCTCGACTCCAAACTGGTACAGAAACGTTGAGTTTGAAGAGGGATTTCTCACCGAGGTACCCTCACTCAAAACTGACCAACCAATCTCCGGCGATCTGGAAAATACTAGGTCTACTGAATAGAGACGACAAGGGTTTGGAAAATTTCTGTCCGGTTCTCAGGAGAGGATAAGAGAATGAGTGGTCTAAAATGACTAAATGTTGGTCAACGAGCGAGTATTATACTAAAGCTCTTCAGCTCATGGCTACAATGGTATCAGATCAGCTCGGGCCTCAACACTGTATTCAGCCCAGGCAATGTAGCTCAGCATGCGCATTCAAACCAGCTCTCACTCCCAACAGCCCAGCTCTCATCTGTTCAGCTTTCTCACACTGTTCATCTCTCTGTATGATTCAGGTTACGAACCACACTCAACTCTTGCGCAAACAAATCGCACACCCTCCAGAACAGGAGAAACGATTAGCTTTCACCAAAGCTGACCACCACCAACAGCTCTCGTCCAAAGATAAAACCACAACCAGCTCTCATCCGGTCTAAAAACCACGACCAGCTCTCGTCTAAGCTATGCGTCACCATCAGCTTACGCATAAGCTGATTTTACCAACCAGTACAACACAACACCCGTAATATGTTCCCTCAGCTCAGGGCACCCAGAACATCCCTAAGATGAATCCAGCTTATGCTCATACAGAAAAATCCCAGAGCTGTTTGCCTCTACACTGTTGTCCCAAAACATCTTGCGGTTGAAAACTCGATCAAGTACAAAAAGAAGTTCAGCTCAGAACTGTTCCACTCAGATCAGCTCGCGCCTGATCTGCTCCATGTCAAACTCGATATGAAGGTTACCAACAGCTTACACCAGAATTGTTCTTCTCCATCAGCTTTTGGCCATATCTGACCACACAAACATCTTGCGCCACACATAGTAGTACAGATCACACCAGCAGATCCGATCACATGAGCACAACATAGGTTAATGTTAGAGTAGATGCCCAACTAGCCAACTTGTGGCGTGTGGGCTTTATTGACTCTGTCAAACGATCTTATATATGATACTCGCATTCTTTT
>KV017187.1:160936-172991 GCA_001598015.1 Dorcoceras hygrometricum
TACGGTCTCAAAGAAGCATCACGAAGTTGGAACCTGAGATTCGATGAAACAATTAAGGAATTTGGTTTCATCAAGAATCCCGAGGAGCCGTGTGTCTATAAAAAGGTAGTTAAAAGTGCTGTGACGTTTCTCGTACTTTATGTTGATGACATTCTACTCTAGACTTAATGAACAACACTTCATAATTAGCTCACACATACCCTCCCTCTCCTCTCTCGACCGCCGCCCAACTTCGCCGGAATTTTGTTCCGGCCTAGTTTTTCGAGGAGAATCCGATCGTGCTGATCTCGTCAGGAATTCCTCTCTCGCCGCCGCGCGCCGCCGCCGCCGTGCGCCGCCGCCGCCGCCGCCCAACTTCGCCGGAATTTTGTTCCGGCCAGGTTTTTCGAGGAGAATCCGATCGTGCTGATCTCGCCAGGACTTCTAGTGCAGTCTGACGAAGGAGTCTCGGATCTGGTCGTGGACCGGATTGGCGTATCTACCGTAATCTACCGAGAAGCGCCGGGTTCTTGAAACACCGGTTGGAGCCAGGCACAAGTGCCAGCGAGGTAAAACGCCTGAAACACCCTATGTATGTCGATACATGTAGTTTTGATTATCGTATTGATCGCCTCCCGGTTTCTATATTTTTGTTCTTCCGCTGCCTGACCGGGGGGCGGATCCGGATCCCCCAACAGTTAAAACGCATAGTACCACCAAATATCTTGCGCAACCTCAGGTCAGATCGCACCCTATCAATTATCTAAGGATGCTCTATCCAGCTTACTAAAGCCAAAAAACACGTTATCTTAGATCAGTACAGAGCATTCAGCTCAGATTACGCTCTCCAGAACAGTAAACGCTACAAAAGCTCAGGTTACACTGCTCAGCTCAGCACATGCCAACCAGCTCAGGTCGCACTCATCCACAACAGCTCACAGCCCTCAGGCCAGCGTATATCGTCCATATCAGATCGTGTACTCTCTTCTTAGCTAGCAGTATGTAGATCGGCTTAGAGTACTCAACTCAGTACGCATCGCTCAATTCAGCTTGTGATGCTCTACTCAGCTTTCCATGTCTCATCCAGTACTCAACTCAGTACGCACCCAGGTCTCAAGGTACATACTCATACCAGCTCGCGATGGTCAACCCATCTCTCAAGGGTCAACTCAGCTTGCGACACTGTGTAACTCCCAGAGCTGCATTGAACTTACTTCTACTTCCTAAACTGTTATCAGCTCAGAGCGCTGCACTGGACTGGTTCACGTTACAATAGTATCATCTCAGCTCACGTGTCCAGCACGGCTAAACACAGCACAAGGCTTTTCTGTCAGCTTGCACCTGATCTGGTCGAACAGAATCAGCTCGCATAACTACACAGCAAGCCTCTAAGATGAAACTCTCCTTCTCTACGTCCAGCGCACTCCAAACTGGTACAATTATCCAGCAAACACAAATCATCTTGCAATCCTAATATCAGCACAGGCCACTCAAAAAGCTCGCACCCTTGCTGGTCTAAACTGAAACCCAAGGCAGCTTCCACTATCATCTTAGCACGGAACCTAAGATCAGCTTGTGTCTGATCTGATCCATCTCAATCGATACTCTGTAAGCTGATTAATCTCGATTATTTAACCACAAATCTGGACTGATTAGGCCATTAATCATCTTGGCTAATTACAGTTCTCACAATTTCACCGCAGATGTGCAAGCAAAACTAAAGCGGGAGTTTAGGAATCTCCGCCAGTGTGACATGACGGTTTCTGGATACGTCAAGAAGTTCGATACAGGCTACACTTCTCGCCTCTCATTTCTAATGACTCTGAGGAGAAATTGCAGCATTTCCTAGACAGCTTGAGCCCCACTATCCATATATATGTACTGATGGCTGACCCTACAGACTATGCCACGGCGTTTAAGGGGAACTTCAGGTCAGATCAGACGCTAAAGGATATACGATTAGAACGCAGAGGAAGAGACCATTTCAGCCTCAACCTCATCAGCAACCACAGGCCAAGAGGCCGTTTTCTGGGCTGCCGAGGCATCAAGGCCAAGGTTAGTATAAATTCATCTGAGGAGCTGCTTCGTTTTGCATGTTGGTAATGCTCATACGTATCAGGGGTATCGAGGCCAGTGGTGAAGCCCGCTACATCTAGGAAACCACAGAATCAGTAGGCTCCAAAGCCTGGGGTCCCAGTGGAGAAACCACTTGCCAAACCTGCAGACTCCAGCATTTTGGGAAGTTCTTAATGGGAGCTGGAGTCTGTTTCAAGTGCAAACAGTCGGGAAACCTATCTTACCAGTGCCCGCAGTTGAAGCAGCCTGCCACAGGGAGAGTCTACGGGATGCATACGGAGGAGGCTGACCCAGACACGACACTGATCATAGGTAAATTTAAGTTTTTCACCTTGAATTTCTTAGAAAGTGAAGTAGAACTGTTATATTCTATGAATAGGGTTCAACATGGTTCCTAAATAGTAAGATTGTTGTTTGTGCATGCGTAATATCTATTGCAGGTAGAGTAGTATTAGGAGTAGCCACCAGAGCTTTTGTAACGCCAAAAAATATTTAAATCCACAATTAGAAAGTTTTAAGAGTTGAGAGATCTATTTGAAATAATATCATAAATCAACTTTCACATGGTTGATTTTTCAGATTTGAGGCACGATTCCAAGAGCTGTCCAGCCAGTTCACACAAGCCGATTTATTTCCTCTTTTAAATAGTTCGGATTTCATCTTTAGTTGCTTTTAAAATGGAGTAGCACTTTTAAGAATTTTAGCACTTTTAAAGAAAACATGTTCGACAATAGATTTCAGATTTCATATAAAAGCTGCCGAACCAATTCATTTATATTTCATTCTCAAATACTTCACTTTTCACAAGGGATTCTCTCTGCAGGAAAACCGAACAAAAGCTTTCAAAACTTTTCACAGGAAGTGATCGGATTATGGTGATTCAGGCCACATAAACTCGCTGTAATTGTTGTCACAGATTAAGGCAAGTAAACTCTGTTTCTTGCTACACTCTTGAAAGCATATATTGTTTCAACTGCATGTTTGCATGAGTTTTAAAAGCTTTGAGAATTGTTCTTGATGTTCTTCAAATGCAGATGTAATTTATGATGTTTTGCGTAAAGAAAGTATAAGTTTGCTGAGATTTTGATTCAGAAAAGTTGTTAGAAAATGGTTAAAGATGTTCGTTCTTGATTCTTCCTGAGTTTTCTGGGATATTCTTCAAAGTAGCTCGCGAGAAGCTTGCGTGATTCCTGTCAGTAGCTTACAAGCAGCTTTGACATTATTGTACCAGTAGCTTACAAGTAGTTTCGTCATTTTGTTTTTGGATTTTTCCTTAGATATTTTCGATTCCTTCATATTGAGGAAACTTTCTAAGTTTTGATATTTCAAGCTAAGTTCGAAATCTGATTTTTTTTTGGAACTGTTTTATGTTGAGATCTGAATTCGTATTCCAAATCCGAGCTGACTTCGTTTGACCATCGAAATCTGAACTGTTCATTTAAATCATGTTGACTTTTCCAAATCTGAGTTGACCAAACAGTCCAGATCTTATTTTCCACCAAAATATGGTACACTTGCGTATTCTTCATATCAGAGCTGATTTCAGTTTTCACCTTCGATTGAAGACCCATGAATCTCCCATAGTTCCTGAACATCGAAAAGGGTTTTCAAAACAGCGAACCATACTTGACAGAGATCTGTTTTAGATCAAGAATATAAAGAAAAGCCAGTTTCACAAAAGAAAGAAGAAAAAGTTCTATAGAACGTTTAAAGAGATTATGGCATAGATAACAGATGGTCTCCATAGGAAGGGTGAGGACGCTGGCTAACGAACCATGTGCCCTTTCAAATTGAAAGGGACAAGATTACGGTTAGTAAACTATAATCCCGTTCACAGATAAGATGGGATTTGTTCCCAGCCCCTTGGTATCAGATGATAGTTTGATCAAATGAATTGACCTATATACAGGTGTCTAAACCATATTTTGATTAAAAAGATAAGAACAGAACACAAGGTTATTTTAATCACGACCCTGAGAAAGATTTAAGGTCTTTCCTTTTAAAAGCAAGTAAATGTTTTCAATCATGTGCAGTTATGCTTTCAGATTGTATTTAGTATACGCATTGTTCAGATTTGACCTATTGTACAGATAAAGAAATTTATATTTTTGTGTTGCCGGTATTCGTTATTCCAGATTTACTTGTTGAGACTCTATGTGAGACCCGAAAGATTTGTGGATTAATTAAGTTAATTAATCAGGTTTTGGATAGACCAGATTTGGCGTAAACAGATCTGCGATGGACCAGATTTGAGTTGGTAGACTTGGTTAGGTATCGGGTTTCTCTGTATATTGGTGTTTAGAACAGCTCTGGACAGTTGTAGAGTTCTACGGGCTAGTAGTCAGATTTGGAGAGTTAAGAAGTGCTGTTTGGTGGTTTCAGTTTCAGCGCTGGTTGTTTGTAATCGAAGCTAGTGGTCAAATCTGATTGTCGCAAAGTATTCCGAGTTTGCTAGTTGATATCCTGCGCGGGTAGCGAAACGCCGTCGCTTGGTAGAAACCATATTTGAGATGCGTAAGTTGTTAGCGCTATGTGAACCGGCCTTGGTTCGTGGGTTGGTGTAGACCGGTTCCGGGTGGTCAAGATCGGAAGGCAGTGGGATGTCGTTTTGGGTATCAGTGAACGCTGATCAGTGCTGGTCAGATCTGGTCATCCAGATCTGAGTTGTGATGCGACGCCGTTTAGCGATAGCAGATTTTGTATTAGCGGGGTGACGTGTTCAGTGGAATAGTGGACTTCTGTGCGACGTCGTTTGGTAGTAACAGGCTGGTTTAGCGTATGGTCCAGATCTGAGTGGGTATCAGCTTTGAGCCAATCTTGTCGGTGCTTACTGTTCATCAGATTTGGGGAACTTAAGTTGTTATATAGAGGACTTTGACCATTCGAACGCGATATTTTTCCCCGACACTTAGAAATATTTCTCGTAAGCTTACTCTGTCGCGATACCCTAGCTACTGTTCACCGTAGCTTATTTCTTCCGATTGCCGACGGTAGAAGACTCAGATTGGAGCAAGAGTGGTAGCGCTGGACTCCTCTTGCCAAGGCGTTGCTTCTTATACCATTTTCGAGGGCTTGAGTTAAGCTGGAAGAAGATCGCGAAAGAAGCTACCTTGTGTTGTCTGTTAGCATTTCGTCATATTTGCTTTTCCGTTCAGGTAGTGCTTTCGGGTATGAGCTAGATCCTACCTTATGCTTCGTTTAGATCTGTTTGTTGTACTAGAATGGTAGGACAGAGCTGGTTGAGCTCGTAGTTCCTAGTTAGAATTTCTGTGTGTCGATTCCCTGAGTTTTGTTGTGTTGTTTGGCCAAGCAGGTGGCAGATTTGGGTTGCTTGGGACTTTGTTGTGGTAATTGTAGCTCAAAACTAAGGTACGGATGTGAGCTTGTTTTACAGCTTGAGATTGGCATGGATAATTATGTATGTTGTGTAGTATATGCCATTTCGTTGATTGTCGTTATCTGTTGCATCTGCATACACGCATTTATCATGTTGAGCTCAGATCTTGCTAGCCTTGCTTCGTTGTGCTAATCTGTGTCAGGCCCCGTGCTAATAAACAAAGATTATAGCACAACTAAACACATAATCCCGGAAACGTAAAAACAGGACTTAAAAATTTTTCGAAATAATTTGGGCCTGAACTCAAAATCATCATTCAAAATATCAATACTAAAAATACGAGTTAACTCAGACTCAAATAACAACAGGTAATAACAAGTATCAAATCAGATACAGATCCCCAATACATAAAAACATAGGGCATCCCCTGGTTCAATACATAATACAAATATAACTGGGATTCAAAAGAACGGGGATCAATTAGCTGGCGCTCCACTCTGACCAGCCTGACTACCTGAAGATCCTACAAATGGGCAACGCAGACCCACAGGACACAAAAGCAGGAAAAGAAACACGAGGTCAAGCCTCAGTACGAAGATCTATCAAAACAGCTAATCATGCAACATGCTATAAATCAATGCTATGAAATGCATGAGGGCTATCAAGGAAATCGGTAATCAAGACCAGCATATCGACTGGCAAATCAACTCAAGCGAGCCTCTATACCACGCACAGCCAATCGGCCTGTGGAAATCATCGTTCCGTGATCATCGGAGCCCGTCAGCCCATCACAGCTCGGTGGTAGACACTCGAATCCGGCAGTAACCACTCCGATGATAGCGTTGGACTTTTCGGGCACGACACATCTGTCGGCCAGTCACAACGTGGCTCTCAATCAGGTCATCAATCAATCTGTCAATCAGGCTCAAGATGTATGCATGAATGTCATTCAATAATCAATTCTCAATGCATACAACATCAATACGTGGAAACAGAATATATATAACTCAAGCGATTCATCAAACCGTTTCATGTAAATCATAGAATCAACCCAGCAGATTCATAACATGAAATACAGCCATGTCCATGCTCAAAGATGTTAGAGTTTCTCCAATTCGTACCTTAAACTTCACAATCTACCTCAACAAATTCGAACAGGGCACGGCAGAACTCACGGCCTGAGAAAACAGATTTCTCATGGTTCGAAATTCATGGCAGAAGGCTTCAAGGAGCTGAAATCTGTGCAAGGTAGCTAATGTCTTAGCTCAAATCTGAACATTTATACCATAACACCTACGGCCAGAACTTATCTCTAGTTCTATTCATCTACGCAGGTATTAACAACAAGGCAAAGCTCAAAACCGAGAAGAAACTCGTACCCAGAAGCTCGAAAGAGCTGAAGAACGAACGTAACAGATTTCTCAGAAATCTTCGAACCTCCAGCAACTTTGCGTTTCCTTTCCAACGCTGATTCAGGGTCTCAAATGGGTAGTAATTGAAAGAGCTAGACAAGGGGAATTCAGCGCCACCAAAATCATCCAAAACGAAGGCTGAAATCGACAGAAATATAGGAAAGAAACGTTCGGGTGAACAGTAGCTAAAACGAGGGTTTCAAGAATGTCGGTGAGAAACAGAGGAATATCAGTGTCTCAAATATTCTAAGTGTTGTCCAACACTTATATTTAAATTCCTCAATTCAATAGCTACTAAACGATTCAAACACCGACAAAAACAGATTCCTGCAACAAATCCTAGCGCCAAACAGATTTCTCAAATCAGCGCTCACATCCCTCAGATTCCAGCGTTAACACTAACTCTCGCGTAACAAGTCAAAACGACAGCGTATCGGTGACATCTGAATGTTCCAACGTTAATACACAACAGATCCCTTCGCTCGCACAAATCAAAACGACGACGCAGCAATCCACTAGAGAAACTGAACGCTATCGCTACCGCTGGAGAAGTCTGACAACCAGCGCTCACACGCTACACAGCTCTGACCTACGTTGACATCTGCTGAACCAACCAAACAGACTTCTCACTAGCGCTAAGCCAAAACGGCGTCGCACCAACTTACCCACACGACGACGTTTTGCAACTAATACAAAAATACTCTAAGGAAAAGTCTGAATTAATAGCGCTAGCAGATCCCTCCTCCAGCGAGACATCTGAAACCACAAACGACGGCGTAGCGCTTCTAGCTCTAAAACGCTTCCATCAGATCTCTCTCTCCCTGGCAGATCTCTCACTCCACTAGACTTCATCAAACTACAGCGTTTCACTAAAATTCGCAGCAATTCACGTAAACATTCGGAAAACCAGATCTCACCCAAAACGGCAGCGTTTCACTTCTAAACTCTATGGAATCAAATCTCTATCTAAAATTCACCAATTCGACTTCAAATCTCAACCATATTTCACCCGAAAGAAGCTTACAACTCGAAGCACAACATCTCAAGGAGAAATCCGAAAATCATCAACCAGACTTCACCAAAATCTAAAATCTGAAATCTGAAATCTGGAAATTATAAAATCTCGTGACTAATCCTATACAAATCCGATTAATCACTATTTCAAATTCTCAATCCTCACATTCTCCCCACCTTAAGAGATTTCGTCCTCGAAATCAAAGGCAAACTCAGGGAAGAAAATCAATCAAAACATTCAAATCAAACACAAACATCTAAACAAGCTCGAATCAAAGATTAGAAATCACCTGGAATTCTCACTGTTAATGCTCAAATAGATGAGGCCAGTCTTGCCTCATCTTTTCCTCAATTTCTCAGGTAGCTTCTTCTCAGCCATGCTTACTCCATTGGATCATCACCAACGGAATGATCTTGTTCCTCAGCTGCTTCTCCTTCCTATCCAGTATCTGTACTGGATATTCCACATAGCTCAAGACAGAATCCAGCTCAACTCGTCGGTTCTCAACACATGGGACGGATCTGGCTCATACTTTTTCAACATTGACACATGAAAACGTCATGTATCGCTGCTAACTCGTCAGGCAGCTTCAATCTATAAGCCAAATGTCCAATCCGCTCTCAAAGGGACCAACGAATCTAGGAGCTAATTTTCCCTTAAATCGGAATCTCATCACGCTCTTGAAAGGAGAAATCTTGAGGAATACTCGATCGCCAACCTCAAATTCCAAAGGTCTGCGTCTTCTATTACCATAGCTAGAGAAACGGTCTTGGGCAGCTTTCATTCTACTCCGAATCGAATCAAACTGATCCTTCATGTGCTGCACAAATTTCAGGGGTAGAAAGCTGTCTCTCACCAATTTCTTCCCAACAGATCGGAGATCTGAACTTGCGACCATACAAAGCTTCAAATGGAGCCATCCCGATAGTGACTTGGTAGCTGTTGTTATACGAAAACTCGACTAAGGACAAGGAATCCTGCCAGCCACCACTGAAATCCATCACAACTCCACGCAGCATATCCTCTAAAATCTGAATGGCCCTCTTAGACTGACCATCTGTCTGTGGGTGATAAGCTGTACTCATAGCCAATCTCGAACCCATCGCTGCTTGCTAACTCTTCCAAAAACGAGATGTGAATCTTGGATCTCTGTCAGACACTATCGAAACAGGCACTCCATGCAATCTAACCACATGGTCGATGTAGAGTTTCGCCATTTCCTTCATAAAACACCTCACGTCATAGGAAATGAAATGGGCTGACTTCGAAAGTCGATCAACCACCACCAAATCGCATCGCATCTCCTACTCGATCGAGGTAGATGAGTCACAAAATCCATGGCGATGTGCTCCCAATTCCATTGAGGCACTTACAAGTTCTGCCGCAATCCACCAGGTCTCATCCTCTCAGCCTTGACCTGCTGGCAATTCAGACATCTAGCAACAAAACCAGAAATGTCGCTCTTCATACCTGCCCACCAGAAGTGAGACTTCAAAGCATGGTACATCTTTCTCTCGCCCGGATGCACACTGTACCGACTAAAATGCGCTTCATTCAGAATGGTCTCCTTCAAATCAATCAGGTTCAGAACCACTAATCTTCCTCTAACTCTCAAACATCCATCAGAAGTAACAGAGAAATCATCAGACTGACCATTTCGGGCTCAATTCAGACATCTAGCAACAAAACCAGAAATGTCGCTCTTCATACCTGCCCACCAGAAGTGAGACTTCAAAGCATGGTACATCTTTCTCTCGCCCGGATGCACACTGTACCGACTAAAATGCGCTTCATTCAGAATGGTCTCCTTCAAATCAATCAGGTTCAGAACCACTAATCTTCCTCTAACTCTCAAACATCCATCAGAAGTAACAGAGAAATCATCAGACTGACCATTTCGGGCTTTAATCTTCAACTCATGAATATATGGATCAGTCCTCTGCGCCTCCCTGATGTCATTCACAATCTGCGGTTCTACCTGAATTGAAGAACCATGAAGTACTGATCACCCGGCTGGAATCACCAACCAGAAGTACTCAACTGCTCATAGACTTTCGAGACACTCAAAAACGAAAGCATCGCAGGCTGGGTCTTCCTACTCAAGGCATAGGCAACCGAGTTCATCCGCCCAGGCTGATACTGAATCTAATAGTTAAAGTCTTTGAGCAATTCCATCCAACGTCGTTGCCTCATATTCAGATCAGACTGCGTGAAGATATATTTCAGGCTCTTGTGGTCGGTGTACATCACAATTTCTTCACCATACAGATAATGCCGCCAAATCTTCAAGGCAAACACTATCGCAGCCAACTCCAAATCATGAATAGGGTACCTCGTCTCGTGAGGCTTCAACTGTCGAGACACATAGGCAATCACGTACCCGTTCTGCATCAAAACACATCCCAAACCATTTAGAAAAGCATCGGAGCACACAACAAATCCTCCAGATCCAGACGGTAGAGCCAAAACAGGAGCAGTAGTCAACTTCTCCTTCAAAACTTTTGAAAACTGTACTCGCATTCCTCGGTCCCAACGAACTTCCTATCCTTCTGAGTCAACTGAGTCAGAGGCCTGGCTATCGAAGAGAACTTCTCGATAAAACGCCTGTAATAGCCAGCCAATCCCAAAAATCTACGGATCTCGGAAACATTACTAGGTCTCTCCCAGTTAAGAACTGCTTCGACCGTACTCGGATCCACCGAAAACCCTTGTGCGGAAATCACATGACCCAAAAAGACAATTCGATCAAGCCAAAATTCACACTTGCTGAACTTGGCGTATAATTGCGAGTCTCTCAATCTCTGCAACACCAATATGAGATGCTCCTTATGCTCTCTCAAGCTCCTCGAATAAACCAGGATGTCATCTATGAAGACAATCACGAACCGATCGATGTACTCGCTAAAGACGTGATTCATCAAATCCAGGAAAACAACTGGGGCATTCGTCAACCCAAACGGCATGACAAGAAACTCATAATGCCCATATCTCGTCCGAAAAGCTGTCTTCGCCACGTCAGCGTCTCTAATCAGCAACTGGTGGTAACCAGAGTGCAAGTCAATCTTTGAGTATACGACCGATCCTTGCAACTGATCGAACAAGTCATCAATCCTCGGCAAAGGATACTTGTTCTTCACCGTCGCCTTATTCAACTGTCGGAAATCCACGCACATCCTCATAGACCCATCCTTCTTCTTCACAAAAAGAATCGGAGCTCCCCAAGGCGACATACTCGGTCTGATGAAACCCTTCTCTAAGAGATCTCTCAACTGATCCTTCAGCTCTTTCAACTCTGCTGGCGCCAACCGATACGGAGCTCTAGAAATCGGGGCGGTACCGGGAACCAATTCAATGCTGAAGTCGATCTCACGTCTTGGAGGGAATCCTAGAATCTCATCTGGAAACACATCGGGAAACTCTCGGACGATAGGAATGTCGCTCAACTCAAATCGTGGCTCTTGGGAAACGTTAAGCGCATAATGAATCCCGCATTATCCAGCGATAGCAGGCTAAACATCTCCATGGCGGACACCAATGGAATCTTCGAGCGTGAATCAGCACCGTAGAACTCCCACTTCTCACCCGAATAAGGGCGAAATCTCACCACACCATGGAAACAATCGACGGTAGCCTTATAGATAGAAAATACATCAATTCCCAAGATGCAGTCAAAATCCCTCATCTCCAAGACAATCAGATTGGTCACTAAGACATGCTCATCAAAACTAATTGTGAGGCTCTCTGCTCACAATTAATCTTCTAATCTCATCTTATGGGCGTTTAATTAGCGTTTAATTTAACCTCGAGTTTAAGTAGTGAAATATGGAAAAAAAATTTTTTTACAAGTTGGTCCCAAAAGCTGGTCCTTGGTAATAATACAGAACTATGTTCGTGCTTCAAGAACTATTTATTTATAAACAGAACCAACCAGTACAACAGTTAGTACATAACAGGTTTGCTAATACAAGAGCTGACCAGCAGCAGCAAAATCAGATTTCACGCTAACGCTAACTATTCCAAAGGCTAAACTAGCAGCAGATCTCTAGTAGTGCTTCTTATTTGTTGCTCTTCGTCTAGGTAGCCAGCTCTCACTACCCCTGCCCAAATCAATTTAGCTCTCGCCTACCTGTTTTCATGCACACATACAAAACAAAACAACAGCCGGATAAACTCCGGTGAGAATCATCTCAGTATAATCAACAAGTATACGAAATCAAGTAAATAATTGCATAACAA